>VZRM01005306.1:784887-853423 GCA_013397955.1 Grantiella picta | reverse complement strand
CCTGTGGACTCCATGGGCTGCAGGGGAACCTCCTGCTCCCCCCGTGGTCTTCCCCATGGCTAGCAGAGGGTTTTCAGCTCCAGCTCCTGGAGCACTCCTCCCCCACCTTCTTCACTGACTTTGGTGTCTCCATGTTGTTCTCCCTTCACATATTTTTACCTCCACCTCCTCCTCTAACTACAAAGAAGTGCGTGCCTACCTTGTTTTGATTTCTTCTTAAATATGTTTTCACAGAGGTGTAACTAGCACCTCTAATTGGCTTACACTTAGCCAGCAGCATGTCCATCACCTTCAGAGCTATCAGAGATTGGCTCTGCTGGACTTGATGTAAAAACTTCCAGAACTTACACTCAGGACACACAGGAGCCATCTTTGTGCCACTCCCCACCCCTCAGACACTTCCTCAGGCCTACCACAACAGCTTCTGAGGGGTTTAAATTTCTCCTAGATGTTAAAAATACCTTGCTGATGTTTTGGGCCAATCAAAACTGCCACACTGAGTGATCTCCAAAATGCCGCTCACATGGGAAACAGGGACAGCTAAATGGGCGGAACAGCTCAGGTGCCTGACCTAAATGACTGGCAGATCAATAGCCAGTCCTTATTCCACAACTGATTTTGATATCACTGTGACACCTAAATATTATCTGGTGGAAACACTACCGCTGGGATAAGTCAGTAGAACTTTTATTTTATCTGATTTTATACTGTGCAATATTCAAGGCTGCAGATATATTTATTTCGATGAAATATGTGTAGCAACTTACAGTGAGTGCTGGGAAGCCAGTGCAACCCACAGACTGGTGTTGCAGCTCAAAGGTGGTTTGGGCTACTACAAGAGGATAATACTTGAAAAGGCTTTTTGTCATTTCAAAAAGATGTTTGGGGAATGTGTGTAAAGAGGCTGAGGAGGGGAAGGAGGGGAAAATATTATTAAGACACCTAAACCCCTTTATTTACAATGAAATTCAATGGTTTACTTGATTTGAACTCTCTTCCCATTCAGCAGATGGATAGGAAGCTGGAGATATAAGTTTTTTATCTGATAAGAAATCTTCTTTTCATGAGTAAGTGGGTGGGAATGCTGGTCAGAGGACTAAGAATTCTATTGTGCTTCTAGAGCTTTAGCTATTGTGAATGATGGAAATGATGAAGTACAAGGTACTTTCGGTACACATAGATACTGCTACATTCTTCTCCGGCTTTAACATACACTTTAAAGTATACACAGTCACTTTAAAGGACAATTAACTTGGTGAGGGGCTCAATTCAGATGGGAAAGAAAGGAAGCTAAAAGCTTTCTAACAGAGAGATGAGGGGAGAGTAAAAGGATTAAAGAGAAATTTTTTACTGATATGCCTCTGATTTTTCACATTCACTAGTATTTCACATTCCTCTGACTGCTTTTCATGCAGCTATTTTCTGTATTATAAGGAATTGTTCTGTGCCTCCGAAAAAGATGCCAACTTTTTGTACAGTGCAAGAAAAAGTGGCTAAAACCAGGAGGGAACATGAGGCAAGTGTAAAATGGCCTTGTCCAGTGTAAGGAGTAGCAGTTGGAGCGCATTAATGCCAGGTTACTGTCAAGATGTATGTGGATGCCACCTAGATGCAGGATTATCCAGGTGCATCCACATTTCAAATGGCTGGTTTGAAGGGAGACACAGATATAATAGTACCTGCCATTATCTGTGTGCTTTCATGTGTAGGTATAGAACTGAGATTACAATTTTGAAAGCCTGGTTCATCTGGGATCATCTAGGAATCTGTGGCTTGAGATATACATACAGAATCAAACTGTTTATTCTATATGAAAGTTAATTTTAAATATAAAAAAAACCAAACTATGTTACTGTTCTGATATTAAGCTAATCACCTGAGCAGTTTGAGAACTAGCAAAAGGTTTTATTCATAACAGGAAAATACAGAAAATAATAGGTAGATAACATGTAAAATACCTGGTTCCTGATTGTTTGGAATTGCTAACTCAAAAAGAGAAGTAAAACTATATCTATTATGTATATTTATAGCACTGTGCAGTCTTTTATGCTCACCACTGAATCCATACTGTTCTATGTACGATTCCAGAAAATTAACACTTATTACACTGCATCTATTCTATAAATGAATGGCAATATTAGTCATTCCAACTGAATAACTGGTTTCATGGTACAGCTCAAATATTAATGCCAGGTATTTAATGAAATACCTGGATAATGTAGGCTTTTCTTGAAATGACCATATAGAGCAGTCAAAAGGCATAATAGAATACCTGTGAATGCCTGTGCTGAGTGATGGAAGCTCAGTTTTTTCACAGAATAGGTCACACATGGTAAGACACATATTTAGCCTCACTCCTTTGCAGTTTGCATCTCAGGGTGCATGCATCTCAGGGTGCATCCACCACAGCTAATGGTTGCTTTAGGCCATGCTGATGAGCCCAGCTTCATTTTCATGTTCCTATTCCCAGCCTTCCCACATTTTAAAGACCACACTGGGAGTGGAGAGCAGCTCCATTTGCATCCTAGCCCTACCAAACCAAGTAGTTAGTTTTCAGCTGGCTTAACTCCCTTATCCAGCTGAGCAGTACAGGTCTGCATGCCAGGCAGGATGGTGGGGTATGGAGATAAGTGGAAAGGAATGGCAGCATTCATTCAGATAGGGTCAGGTTGCCAGGATTCTGTGCTTTTACATCTTTCCAAAGGGAAACTTCAAATGTCTTAGAAAACAATGCTGCTGGGATGAAACATCCAGGGATCAATGGACCTTTATAGTTTGGTCACCTGTCTGAAAAAAACAACAGTCCAGACCTTCTGGGCTCTTATACAAGTCATCCAAACCACTTGTCCATGTTGGTTTGAAGTGTAAAGTGTTAAATTTGTTCTTGCAGCAAGAATACAGTTGGAATACTATCTGGGACAGGAGAGGATGCTTGTGAAAAACAGATGTTGCTTTTTTAAAAATGGCTTATATGGGTTTTTTTTACTCATTTCAGCATCAAATTACCAACAAAAGCCCCCAAATACTTTATTATATTCCCCCGTATTTTAATTATATAAAAAATCAGCACTTTATTTATTCTTTAATTAACATAATCCAAGTACAAAGTTCAGCGTTGGCAAGGACACAAGGATATTGATTACCTGTCCTTTCCAGCAGAGTCAAAAATCACTTCTGTGCTGTGTTTATTAATATATGTTCATAGCTATAGCATTGAAATCAGTGTGATCGACCTTTATTTTTGGGCAGTCAATAGCCATTGACCCATGCAGATAAATTACCATAGTGAATTTTGCTGTTGCTTGCTCAGACTCTTATATCAATAATTGACTTACTGAATGCTTATTCTTTTTCTTTCCTTCCCTTTTACATATCAAACATATAAAAACAATTCAAACAGATTCAAACAAATATATAAATAAGAAGCAGGTTGCAGATCACTTCACTGTTCTCTGTTCTTGCATGGGCACACATGGTACCTTTCTTATTTCTACCTTTTGGTGTCAGCAAAACACCCATTTTACTGAGGAAAAGGGAAGAGCAGGATAATGTTTCAAATAGATGGTAGTTCAGATTAGGAATACTATATCCTGTGGCTACAAAAGATGTCTCACGGGTTTTGTTGATCCCAGTCAAGTCTTTCTGAATGCTCATTATAAGGACTGAAACATTTTGGTCTTGATTTGCATCTAAACATGGCAATATTTAGATATGATAACATTAGACTGTTTCCTCTGTCTTGTCAGAGACCTAGCAAAGTCCTTGAAATATGAGATCTTAATCTGGCTTTTCCCATACATTTTGAGAGTTCAGAAAGAAAATTGTATTTTGACCCATTTCTAATAATTTAAATAACTTCTGATTTAAAAAAAATAATAGTTTCTTAGATGAACTTCCCATTTTCTCCTCTGTTATATAAAAACCATTTAATTTCCAAGGGAGAAATGAATTGCAAAAAATGATATGTCAGTTTGTTTGTGTTCTTTGTGTATTTGATTTGAAAAGGGCATGATTTTTAGGCAGCTTCAAAGCTGCGTTGCGTTGTTGTTTCAGGAGACAAAGAGGGATTCTTAGCAAGCAGGTGGCCTCATTCTTACTGTGAGGAGCAACATGTAAGTTCAGGGATGCAATTTCAATGCATGTCTTGTGCCACCGAGCTGGAAAATCTCTGACATTCAGTTTTAGCTTGTTTCCCCTAAAGTTACTGTTTGGAGGCACAATGCGAGTTTAATAGAAAAATATTGTGCTTGTTATGTCTGATGTGATTATTATTAAATTACATGATTCTACAGTGGGGGTTTTGAGTTATTCACATCTTTACTCTTTTTTTTTTTTTCAGTCCCACATAAAAGTAGTAGATTAAGGCTAAGAGACTTTTATGTATATATCCATAGTGGCTGTATATACATCAGAAGTTTTTTTAAAAAGCAGTAATATGGTTTTGAAGCTAAGCCTCTGTTGGTTAGGGCCCTGAGGGTATTAATTGACTTCAGTGTTTCATCTCATCCAAGGGCCAGTTGTCCCAGGTAGGATACAGCATAGGTGTGCCTGTCTTTGCTTCCTGAATCAAACTTGAACTTGTATTGTGGCCTTCCTGCTAGTCCTGTCTTCACACCTTATGGCCTGCTGATACTTTCAAAAGAATTCTGAACAAAAAGTTTCTCCAGAGACAGAGGACGTGGTGGGGGAACCAGAAGTCCATTAATCTTGCAGCTGTCACAGGGTGTGAGAAGACTGATGAGCAATGGCAGGAGTTCCAGGAGGTGAAGGTTCTGCTTCTGGAGACCAGGAACAGCTGCTCTTTGTGTGGGAGCCAGAGCGTGTGCCTCGGTATGGAGATCTACAACAGACCTTTAGAGGGAAATGCGCCACCAAGCCAACCAGCTGTACTCCTTGGATCCCAGGACTGCTCTGCTGGACAATTTAGATGAGACTGCATGTACTGAGGCATTTCTAAGGTCTTCATGCTGGGACCTGGCAAAGGAACCCAATACACATATATCCAGAGACAATCCTTCAGTCTGTTCCCTTTCCCACCCAACACTGGGAGCTTCCTCTGGAAATGTCCTGCACTGCCGTCCTGATTTGTGCTATATTTTTCTTTAAATGCTTTCAAGGATGAAAAGAGGGATGAGTGTAAGGCTTTTTGTGGCATCAAAGTGCTCAACCCAGAGGAGACAAGCACTACTGATCTGCTGACTTCAAGGTTTTTTATATGTTGTAGAGCTATTCCTCTGGTACTTTGAGAGTGGTCTCCTGCATGGTGACTAACCAAGCCAAAATCTACCCACCCAATTTCCACCCCTTAGTCCCTCTTACAAAGTCAGTTGCACGTGAAGCCTTGCCATGGGAGTGGAGCCCTCCTAGGCTTTTCTGACACAATCTTTCTGTGCATCTCTTCTCCTTTCTGTGCATGCAGTGGCTAATGAGCTGATGGTGTGATCGTCACATTCCACAAAGCTGTACTGCAGATCCCATCTCTGGCCATCAAGCATTAGGAGTGACAAGGTAGTGGGATGCATGGCAGACTGTGGCTGAGAGGGTGGCCTGAGTGGTAGGAGTCAGGAGATGTGGGGCTGCATAGGACAGCAGCCATTCTCCTAAATGCAGGAGCTCTTGAAATTTCATAATAGGATATCAAAGACAGGGCCACAGCCATCTGTGGGTGCCAAATTTAGGGCATCCCAAGGACCCCAATCCAGGTTCATCTCGTGGGCCAAAAACCTACATCTGATGCACACCCCCTCAGAAACAAGGACTTCAAGAAGGTCACACTCTTTATCCTTTTCCTTCAAGAAAAGGAGGCATTGGAATGTGGGCAATGATTTATTGACTGTGTCCTGTAATAGTTGCTGCAGCCATGGGGTTACACTGCTGCATCTATGACTCCTTGTATCTAATGTAGTTTCAACTCAGAGTGAGCAAATGGGAATGTTTCCACAATGAAGAGAACTTCAGTAGTGCTGTAGCTCTGAAGTGGGTTTTCTTTTTTCCAAACAATTAAGAGGTAGAGTAGACTAGAGAACTTCAAATCCTGTTATCCTATATAAAAGGATCAAAGGACCAAATAGATATTTGGTCCTATATAAAAGATAGAGAAGAAAGAAATGGTCCTGATATACAGATACTCTGTCTCACCTTTGCTGAGATTATCCCTCAGTTTGGAAGCAGGATATTTAATAGAGAGTAGCTATCTGGAAATCTGCTCACTTACTGTGAAAAAAAGAGTAAAATTAAAAAAGAAAAAAAATTGTTTAAAGTGAAGTGTTGATTTTAATTTTCTTATGCAGAGCCGGGAGCTGGATTTAATGATCCTTGTTCCTTTCCAACACAGGGTATTCTATGATTCTACGACTCAAGCAATTCTGATAAGACAAAGACTAATATGGTAAAAAGAATAATTTAATAATTGTAGTCATGTTCGTTATTGCACAATAACATAATATGGTGGTGTATAATTCTAAAGGTGAGAAGTAATGGTGTTTTTTCGAGGTTTATGCTTGTCCGTGAGACTGTGCAGGAGATAATTGTACTTGCAGTAGCCAAGGCAATGAATAGTAACAAATTGTCTTACTTCATTAGGATTTTTTTTTAATGCTACAACCTATGGTCTTTTAGCATTTTGTTTGCAAAAATCAATGGAAACTTGCACAGTGAACTTTAATAGACTCTGTTACATCTTTGGAGGATAAAACCCTCTGCTTGTTTCCTTGTTTTTCTTATCTGCCATCCCCTATCTCTCTCATCTCCCACAATGATCTGTGTTAGAGGCAGTTGTGTCAGCAACTTAAATCGTTCCCCTTTGGAATAAACATGAACTAGCACAGTACTTTTGGGGGTTTGTCATGCAAAACATTTTAGCAAATTACTCTTGTTGTATGGATTGCTTGTAGATTACACACCTGTGTCAGTCACGGTTTATGATGTACTAATCCATTAAATAAATCGTGAAATTCTGTAATTCTGTTTTAAGTGGCTCATGGAGTTAGGTAACAAAGCTTTACAGGAAATTTGCATAATACAGGCTTTTCCCTCTTTGGCAAAACCCAAGTGAAAATTGTCCGTTTAGTGGGTAATGGTGGTAGGAAATAACCATGTTTATATGAAGTGACTGTGATATGGTCATGGGCACAGTACGAGTAACAGTTTGTTTTATACTTCACTCAGAAATTTATGGAGGAAATAGGTCTGCTATTTGCTTAGCTCAATAGCTGAGGAAACCTGGTGGGATATCTGCAAACACTGCTATCCTTTCATATGTACTGTGCCATCTCAGGAGACTGCAAGTGATCAGGTGCTCCATTTGTGCTTCATCTGACAGACTGTTTCTAGTACTTGAGTACATCTGCGTGCAAGATATTGACTCAAAGCAGGTCTGAAAGGCAGAGCAAAAGAGAATCAATTTAGATGAGAGAGAATTTCTTACAGGTTCACCACTGGGCCAATTGCTTTTGTCTGTACTAGGCTTTCTTTGGAGATTTAATGTAAAAGAAATAAACAAAATTCGTTCTCACCACTAACTTAATGTAATTCAAGATGTACTTTATACTCTTTGGAATAGAAACAATTGGGTGTTCTAATCATTGTAAGTACTGTATAATTAGTCTTCCAAATTAATGTTTCCACTCATCAGGATGACTAAATAACTTGTTGAGTAAAATTCTTAATTTACATAACTAAAAGCCAATAACAGTTTCATCCCCCTTTATCTGATTATATTCTGATTTTATATCCACATTTCATTGGCCACCTGCCAGTCTCTAAAGGATAAGAGGTAATTAGAACCAGTGATAGTGCACTATTGTTATACTTTTTACAGCACAGATGCGGCTGGGTGCTATTATCATATCTGGTACAATTTTGTGGATAATATCATTATGTCTCTGCTGACCATAAATTTAATTGGAAATGTGAATCAATTGAAAATGCATTTTAATCTCTGAATCATAATACATTTTGTTTAACATAATGGTACTTCAAAGTTTTAACAGAATATGTTACTCTGTGTGCAGGCAGCAAAATCACTGCTGCCTCTAAATCTTCCATATACACATGTATCGTATTTTTTTCACTCATTATATAATCTACTACACAAAATATAATTTAAAGTACACTGAGGTAATGAAAATAAATATGAAATACTAATTATTACTATTCTGATTCCTATATTGCATTTCACACAGATTGTGTGACCATACAACACCATAATAAATAATAAATTACCTCAGGTAATAAAATTGTTTAGATGTAACTATTTTTTTTAAATGACTGTCAGGCAACCTTATTTAAGTGTTGGATTTCAATGGAGTACCAAGAGGGCTTGAGGTTAATGTTTTTTCGTTTTTCGTAATTCATCTACTACAAATAAAACACACAAAGCAGATTGTTCTATAGAAAGAACTGTAAGTGTGTACTAGAAAAGAAGTGGAGAAAATAAAAAACTTCTTTGAATAATAACTAATTCCAGGCGAAATTCCCTTGATATGTTCAACACAGATAATCCCCAATGTAGCAGAGTCAATTGCTCCATAGCCTCCCCTGGTGATAAATCTGATCTGTATCCTGGATTTTAAAGCAGTAAAAGCATTTTATACAAATTCTTGCTACTTCCTGAAATGTCATTTTGGAATCAATCCCTTAAATAGAGTTTCTGATGAGTCTAAATTGACCAAAATGGTTAGTTGTCCCCGTCTCTTAATAAATTCATTCTTGTTACAAATATTCTAATATCTTAGTTGTATTGGAGTACTTATAAGTCAAACTTTTTATTTTTTTAATAACTTAGGAGTTGGTTTGTCCTGAAGCTATACTTCTTCTCTGGTTTGAGAGAATCTCATCTCCCTTTTTCCCTGATGAGACTGAAAGACAGTTCTAACGTACATGTGAAATTTCTGTCCTTGTTTACTTCAATGGCTTTAGATCAGTTCGTGGCTTTGCACTGTTGAACTGCAGGATACAATATAGCAATAATGGTTTATAATTAGGACTATCTCCACTTGTTTTCTAGATTTCTATTATTTCTCATTTCTCTGTCTCAATCTCTTTTAAAATTATTTTCACTATTGCTGCATACCTTCTAGTTTTACATTTGTTATTCCCATTTTTCATGTCTTTGAAAGTGTGGAAGGAGTATCCACTGTGTGGCAAAGATATTGGTGGCACTTCCTTCTTACTGAATTCACTGATTGTGTCTTGGTCTGTGCTTTTCAAAGAGCTGACAAAGTATACGTTGATAAGAAAGATTACAAAGTTGGTGTTTCCTCTGTTTAAAAAATATTTTCTACCTTCTTTAACCATTCTGATGTTCCACAGTGGAGGGTAAAAACACCTTTAAAATTTTCTGTTCCCAGCAGAGAAGTAGGTCAGTTGTCAGTTAACATCCATGTTACAAAATAGCATACATTTGATCATTCTGTGTGGAGTAAAAGCTAAATTCGCATGAGCTCTGGCAAAGAACCAAAATCAGGATTATAATTTCATAATCTCACTTCAGTGCACATAGATGAGTCTATTCCTACTGTAAGGTGATAAGGTGAGGAAAAATGCAGCCATGAACTTTACATTGTGACTAAGAAAAGCCATGAAAAGTGGGGTACAATTTTTTTTACTCTAAAAATAAAAAAAAAGGAGGGGAGGCAAGAATTGTTGCTGTAATAAGTTTTCTGTCACATCTTTGGTATATCATGGGGATAAAGGTATTTTTTGTCACTTAACCAAGTTTGGGAGGCCAAATGCTAGCACCAGCATTTGCTTTAGGTGTGCTACAAAGCTTAAAAAAGATTGACTTTTTAATAATAGAACTAACATGCAGGAGAAAACTTGCTGAAAATCTGCCTGGAGTTAGGCTCAGAAAGACATGTGGGCAAGCATGGGAATGGAATGTTGTGGATTTAGAAAGGAGACAGAAGTGTACTGCATGTGAAGAGCTTACACAGAAGTTATTCCACTACGTTAAAGCAGGAATAGCAGCTCCTTGAAGCATATTAGGAAACAATTATTTGAACTGTGATAAATTGATGGCCTGGTCATTCAATTGACCATAGTAATTGGTGCATCATCTTCTGGAAGAAAAAGTACAGGGAAGGAAAAGAAAAAAAAATAAATAAAGGGGAAGAAACCCAAACAAAACAACAAAAGCGAAATCACCAAATCTCAATCTGCTCTGCATGATCAGAAAGGTGTACTAATGAACAATAACATATATTACTTCAAAAGACATTTCTGCAAGGTATCCTGCAGAAGCATTTTCTGTAACTAATGGTGATCCCATGCCAATTTAAATAACAATAAATAAATAAACAAACAGTACATTATAATTTTTAATGAGTTGACTGTTTGTCTTACAAAAAAAAACCTTGGTTTTTTTTCTCGTTGATATTTCACAGAGGTGCAATTAGCACATCTTTACTTGACTGTGCACAGGAAGTGTTAAATGAGGCTGGAGTGGATTTTCCATCATTTATTCACATTGGAGGGACACTTTCTCATGTGGTTTGTTCATATGTTGGTCTGGTTGAACAGCTTCTCTAGACAGACACATAGCCAAGGAACTCTTCTTTCCCTTTATTATGTGGAGGCTTTGTAACAGCAGAGACTCATATATTTTTTTCTCTTTTCTTTGCTTACCTTAGATAAATATGCCTAACCAATCGCTATGCATCCCCTTAAATTCTTTCTATTAATCACCTGACTTCTCTTTGAAGATGTCTTAGGACTTGTCATTACGGTTAATCAGATTGGTAACTGTTCCTATTTTATGTTGTCATTTTCTTTGCCTGACTATGTTGTCACTTTGCTTTTCTTTTACTTCACAATTATGTTTGTCTCATTTTATTCTCTTCCTAGATATGCTTTTTCCTATTATTATCCCTTTACATTTTTATGTTCCATATCAAAATCAAAATATGTTTTATCCTCTCGTATCAATGTTCACTTACATAGTATTCTTTATTGGTGCACGCTCTTCTTTTAGAGAGGTCAGATCATATGCTTTGTCTTGGAGTATTCTAGCTTGAAGAAAATTTTCTAATCTCTTCCCATTATTGTAGCTGAAGTACTCCCCTAATTTTTTATCCCTCCTTTACCCGTAGGCTGTGCCTTTGTATTTGATCTTTCTTCTTCTAGCATTTAAACTGTTTTCACTTCAATTTGGGCTTTTTCCAGTTGAACACTTAGATCCTTCTTTTTAGCTCCAACCAGTAATCATGTGTGATCTGCTATTTATCATTCCCATGTGTCTAATTAACCTGCCTTTTACAGATTTCTGCCTCCTTATGGCTGCATTTGCTGCTGCTGCTGCTGTCCATATGCATGTATGTGGCTCTCCATATTCATAGTTTTGAAGTTTAGGTGTGCAACACATTCCTGATTTGAATCTGCCGCTCTTGTTTTTGCATTTGAATGAGCTTATTCAGGACTAATTATATGCTAGCACATTTTGTATATAGCACTTCAGAGTTTGTTTCAGCCAATATGTGTATTCAGGCTAACGATAGCAACTGCATGAAATTTTCCCTCTGCTCCCAAAGGTAAAGTGCAAATCTTCTTTGTAATTCATATATCTGGATAGCTGAAGATTTTTATTTTTTCTTTCTATAATGTAGAAAAAGTCCTCCTCTTGTACAGAGCTGCTGTAGTGACATAGTCCAAATCTTTTATTCTGCCTTTGGCAGAGTGAATGTTTCAAGGAAAGGGTCTTAACCATGATTTTCTTCGGGAGTTTTAAATTTCTGTTGGACATTACTCTTTGGTAACAAACACACTTCAGGACAGACAGGACTTTCCAAAGGCTTGGCAGTTTTGAAATTGGAGGTTATAATGGCTGTTTAACAGCATTCCCTCCTCTGAACCTTTGTGAGTGTGCAAATAATACAAGGGATTTTTAGGTGCCTAAAGCTTCTCATCAACTCACAAAGGAGCTTCATCTTCTTGGTGGTGAAGACGCTGTTCTCTTGTCTATAGCAAAATCAAGTATCTGACTCTTTCAGCCACTGCCCATTTGTGTATTATAGGTTACTTATCTACTTCTTGGGGCTGGGTTTTTGTTTTTTTGTTTGTTTCCTAAGAGTCCCCATCCCTGTTGCTTTCTAAATTCTTCTTTCTATGCATTGTGGTTCAGGTTTGCAGACATATGATGAATGGTTCTTTGTGATAGTCTTTTTAATGTCACCTTCAGTTCAGTAGGACTTGAAGCCACTGGCAAATTTTCTCTACCATTGTGCTGTTGCACGCAGACTTCTGAAAGAAACAATTTGCTTATGATGATTGTGTCAGTGTAGTCAAGATTTCTGGTGCAAACCTTGTACATTAAATTTTAGAAAATATTTAGAGTCCATATGTCTGTTCTCGCCTGCATTTTTGAAGCTGGTTTACAAATTCTCGTTCTTTAATGGAGAGGCCAGGGAATTGCTCTCCAGACACAGTCTTTATCCCAGCAGGCTGATCTAGTTTAACTTTCTTCGTCCATACTTGTCAACCCATGGCTAATTTGGCTTTTTAGGCCCGTATTTGGATCAGTGACGTTGCCTATTTTCTCAGTGGTTTGAAAAGATCATGAGAGAACTTGAAGAAACCTCCTATATTAAGAAATCTGCTAGAGGGTTGAAAAGAGTCCAGTGGCTAAAGGGAGTTACCAGAAGGCTTCTTGAAAATGAAAGCTGCATGGTGGTAATAGGTTTCCATGCTAACTGCTGGTTTTAGGTGAATCTGGTGGCAGAACTTTTACTTCTTGTGTGACAAGAGCTGACTTTAAATATGATGTAGAACCCGTTTAGATATAAGCTTCTTATCAGTTGACTATCATATTGCACAATGGCTTTAGAAACAAACACAGTATTCTCAGTGGTTCCGTTCAAGGTATTCTGCTAAATCAGGGGAAAAACGACAAATCATGGTGATTAACCATATTGCTGACATGTCTGCCCTCCAAGGATGACTTTAAATGGCACAATTCAAAAAATACCTGAAAATTGGCTTCATTCTCTAGAGTTTTTCTGCTAAATAACGTGTCACACTCTCCTTCTTACATGGGGTGAATGCTTAAAAGAGATGCTGAACCTGCTTATGCTTTCTGAAGACAAGCAGCAATATTCTTTGCTGTCTCAAGTGGCAATCTACTGATGCTTTCAACTATGGTGTGAAAATATTTTCCTTGCAAACCTTTGTGTGTCATTAATGAGATCACCTATTTATTAAGTCCCTCTTAACATTCTCACACATCATCCTAAGCACACCTGCTTAAAGGAATTCTGCAACTAAATACAAGTTAGCAAGAGGAATTTTTATAAACATTTGTAAATTAAATTCAAGGTTAATAGCTTACAATTACTGGTTTTGTAAAAGAAAGCAACTTGTTTTGGGTTTGGGAGTTTTTTGTTTACTTGGTTTTGTTTTGTTTTGTTTTTTAACTTTTATTAGCAGTCTTATGGAAAAATATTTGCTCCAATTTTCACTCAATATTCAGTCCTGCTGAAACCCACCTCTAATGACATGATAGTAGTTGTGCAACAAATTATTCTTACTGCCTGTCACAGATTTTTGACTTGTGTTATATCTTCTTGGTGAGAAAAGGCACCAGTCCTAAAACTTGCACTGAAATTTCATTGTTCAATGTAACATTTTCACGGTTTCACTACTCTTTATTAAAACACTTGAATTGTGACATTACCTTTAAACTGAAGAATATGTAAGATATACCAAGAGTCTGAGTCATAACTCCTAGAAATTTTTTTGTCAGGATAACTTTGAAGACTCTAATAAGTCCCACAAATGAATTTGAACTGATGTTTTCAAAGATTATGGAAGAGGCGTGCTTAGATTTTCTACTCCTCACACTTCAACATAAACTGCTGTCATGGTGCTGAATCCTTCAAAGGAGTCTGCTCAGTGGAGTTTGTGCTGAGTACCTTTTTAATCAGCACACCTTTGACTTTACTACCTCAACATTAAATCAATAATGAACTTCTTCAGTTTGTGTTTGAAAAACCTTAGCGGTCTCTGAAATACAGTTCGTTGGAAGTGGGAAATGTGTGTAACTAACAAGGCTAAGCAGCAGAAGTTTGAGATAAAGCTCTGCTGTTGAGATATGTACCCTATGAGCACTGATTAAAAAGAATTAAGTGTGGTAGCAGATAATCAGAGCAAATACAAAATTTTAAATTGAAATAAAAGGTTTTGTACACCACATCCCAGAGAAAAATTTGCAAAAAATAAAAAATAAGCTAGCATCTTGAAAAGCTGATGAACCAGAAGTAAGCACCGCCAGTTAAAACACAACATAACCTCAAACTCCATCAGGTGGAGTAGACAAACTATGGCAAAGGACTTGGAAATGGCCACACATGACCTTCCCCTTCAGCTGTAACTCAGATTCCAACACTCTGGACAGTGTTAGTTTGTTTCATTTGTAATAGTAGTCCAAATGTTCTTGAGCCCTGAAGCCAAGGGGAACAGGTTGCATCTTGTGGTAGGGATAGTCGCATTGGGAGGGGTACAACAAGGGCAATAGGAACTGAACATTTACTATTTTCTGTAAGAATTGTCTGCTTAGAATGGCTATTGGCTGTTGAGAGTATTGTCTCTAGGGTAAATATATTTTTCATCCTGCTGTGAGTGAGACTGAAAAAGCTAAAAATCACATGCTGAAGTATAATAGAATTCAGGAAGAAAGCTATCACTGTAGTGGGATACTTCTCTTTGATGTAAATATTTAATATGTATGAAGAGCCTTGGTCTTCTCCCAGCAGTGCACATGGAGTGTTCCTAGTTATTTACCCCACAGAGCTTCGAAGAAGCTCGACAGAACTGTCCATGTAACAATTTGTATATTGCTGCTCTCCCTGGGCGGTACAAGCAAACATGGCCTCTTGTTTATCTTCTTTTGCAAGATTAAAATTAAAATTAAAATAGGGGTCAGAGGAAAGGAGATTGGTAGTTTTGGTGTGCTCAGGACTGATTCAGTTTCTGTAGACCAGGTATGGTTGCCATTATTTGTACGATGTAAAATGGGACTCTTCTTAGCTGCCTAACGGGCTTGGAGACTTGCATAAAGTCAATGGCACTTAGGTCTCCAAATGCTTGAGGACAATTGGCAAATGGGGAAAAAAAAATTAGCTTTTTTCCACTGGAATCTGCAGAAGATGCTCAGGGAATGTAAGGCAGTTGTGCAAGGAGAGAAATAACCTCTTGGAGCAATAGCTGAGTAAATTAACTGTTTTGGAGATAGATTTTTTTCCTCTTCACAGAGCTAATCTTATAGGGAAGGAACTATCCATGTGAAGTCTGATGGCACACAAGGCAATAGCAAAAAAGTCCTCTCTTATGAGTACTGAAAAGGAAGCAGTTATTCTTCCTGTTTCCCAATATTTCAAGGTGCTCTCAGGATCTAGGTTAATATTAAGATAAGACTATATAAAGAAAAAATTTACACATAGAGCAAGTGCTTATATTGTAGTATTATCAAGCCAGAAATAAACTGCAGGTTTTTAATTAATTCTTTAACTTATGCATTCTCTTTAATTATAGAGACATAATTAAGATGGGTAATTAAAAACCTTGTGTTTCCTAGCAATATATTCATGCAGTAGTAGCTATAGTGTTTTACAATATCAAGCTCATATGTAAAGCAAATTATCTGTTTAGTTGAAATGATATCATTAGAGCCAAATTAAATTCTCTGATAAGCACAACTATTCATTAGTTGGCTGCACATTACCTAAAAGCCACTTGCATCTCAGTAACAAAGTTAGAATATTATCCTATCCTACATACATTTGCTCTCAAAAGCATAATACACAAGTTTAACTAGATCAGTTGAGACCATTTTGGTTTTCGATTTCCTAATTAACTTGAATTAAATTGCTGCTGACACATCTGTCTTAGAGTTGGTTTCCCTGAGTTTCTGACCTGCTGCAAAGTCTTTTTCTGAGGCAAAGGTTCATTTCTGAAATCCAAAAAGGAAAGAGGAATTTTCAGTAGGCAGCTGTGTGGGTTCCTCTTGAATCAATTGATTTATGTGGTTTAATTTTAAAATGCACTTTTAATAGTATATTAGGAGCTGAACAAGCTGGAGAGGTGCCTTCAGGTATTTGAATCAAAATAAATAAAATACTGACTAAGCTGAACTCAGTAGCTCACTTTATTAAACCGAAGAGCCACATGCCAGTTTCATTTGTGGGGACTTATTCCAGTACAAATTAATGTTTAAAATTCTCTGTTTTCAATAGATCTTGTGCAAATTTTTTGTGCAAGGACCAAATCTGAGAGGTGCTGTTTCACTCATCTGAAATCTGAAGGATGACTTTTCTTCACTTTTAGCTCTGTGATTTCCTCTGCCATCTTCCAGGTTCTAGGTACATAATGTAGTTTTTCATGGGCCATTTTCAGGTGAAAGGTGGGACAGTAGGTACTGCCTGTCTGTCCATAGCATGGTAGAAGAAAGAGGCTTCTCTTAGTGCTTTTCTTCATAAATACAAGGTAGGATCCTGCCCACCTGCACCTGACCAGGATAAATACTTTGGCCTGGCAATTTTAAAACAGCTCTAAAAATAATGGAGGAAACCTTCGTTATTACATTTCAGTGTTTCGTAATAGTAGTCTGTGCCACATCCTGATGCAGAACCTCAGGTCAATAAGAGTACAGGAATTAAGGTGTCTCCTGTCAATCTGAGTAGGAAGTTTCACCCAGAAGATACAATTTCTCAGTGATTTACTGGGTAAAAAAACCTGTCAGGATGGCTGAGCCCAGAGAGTGATGGTGAATGGAGTTCACCATCACTCTCTGTGGTGATGGTGAATGGAGACCAGCTGCCAGCTGGTCACAAGTGATGTTCCCCAGGGCTCAGTACTGGGGCCTGTCCTGTTTAGTGTCTTTATCAACAATCTGGACACGGAGATGAAGTGCACCCTCAGTTTGTAGACGACACCAAGCTGGGTGGGAGTGTTGATCTGCTGGAGGGTAGGAAGGCTCTCCAGAGGAGTCTGGACAGGCTGGATGAGTAGACCAAGGTCAAACAAGGTGAAGTGCCAGCTCCTGAACTTGGGTCACAGCAACACCATGCAGCACTTCAGGCTAGGGGCAGAGTGGTTGGAAAGCTGCCCAGTGGGAAAAGACCTGGGGCTGCTGGTTGACAGCAGCTGAGCATGAGCCTGCTGTGCCCAGGTGACCAAAAAGGACAATGACTTTCTGGCTTCTGTGGCCAGCAGGAACATTGGCCTGTACTCGGCACTGGTGAAGTCATGCCTCAAATCCTGTGTCCAGTTCTGGGCCACTCACAAGACAAACAGAGGTGTTGGAGCAACTCCAAAGAAGGGAACAGAGCTGGTGAAGAATTTGGAGCACAAGTCTGTTGACAAGTGACTGAGACAGTTTGGGTTGTTCAGTCTGGAGAGAGGGAGGTTGAGAGGAGACTTCATTGCTCTCTACAACTATCTGAAAGGAGACTGAAGCAAGGTAGGGATCAGTCTCATCTCCCAGGTGGCAGAGGAAACGACCTCAAGTTGTGCCAGAGTAGGTTTAGATGGGATATTAGGTAAAATATCATACTGGAAAGAGGTTTTTTTATGTATATATATATATATATAGCGTAATTTTATAATCATTTAGCATTCTTGGTTTACACATTGTGAACCTGTTTGTAGACTGCTGTTCATACCCAATAAGTCTGCTGATTTGAATATTGGTATTACTTGGTTTCAATGAGAACCAGTATATATAAGTGATTTGAGGCAAAGGAAAAGACTTTAATTTTCTTCTTTTTCTGGTTTTGTCTGATTTAAAGACACATAATATTTACAGTAACAAAAGAAACTTTTTTATTTCTTAATAATTCATTGTTATTCTTATCCATTAATTATATCTTATACCTGAAAATAATATATATTGATCCACTAAATAAGGTCCATTTCTGAGATAATGTCAGAATTCAGGGCCAAGTAGAAAAAAGTTGTTTTTTCTTTTAATTTGGCTTAGCTCTTGTTTTAGAATAGCTTGCAATAAAGCAAATGCACTGTAATTGAAAGACGCTTTCACAGTAACAAGCAGAACAGAAGCACCCTTCTATAGTGGTTCAGATTTGTTTGGGATAAATAGCACTGGCCTATAGATATTTTTTTTTTGAAGTAAAAAGTGTCACTGCTATGATCTTCCAGTAGCCTGGAGCTTTGAGCTAGTTTTCCTGCACCTTTTAAAAGTGAGGTTTCTAGTCACTGAGATCAAATATAAACTAGAAAAGCAAACTTCTTAAAGGGTAGAGAAAATACCAAGTGAGTTGGAAATAAAATAGGTTTATAAACCTGTACCTTTCTCCAGTTCTGTGTTCTTTCAGAGCAAATCTTTTTCTCTAGTCTTACTTTCCACCCAGTAAATTGGTGTCTTTCTAAATCACAGCTACGATCTAGCCTGGGTCCCTAGGAATAGCCCTGAAGTCTGACTCTGTATGCTCACTGTTTAGATGAGTAGGCTTCTGGCCTCTGCTGGGTGAAGTCTCCCTGCCAGCTCTCTCCCATATTCTAATTTCCTTTCCCCTTCTGCCTGCCTACATATATTTTTTTGAGCAACCACTTAGCAAATTTTTTAAACTTTTTTAAGATCCAGATTGTCTATTGGATGCCTTTCCCTCTTTAAATCTGAACTTTTGTCCTGTGTACTAAATGCATGAATTTTGTTGTCAAACACTGGAATTCTTATCCCCTACGCCAAGGACCCACCTACCCTTAGATCCTTTGTTTTCTGGCAGCATTACAGTCAGGTCAGAGCTAATGAACCCCGATGGGTCTGATGCCTGGAACACAGATTATTTTATGATCAGATGACTATATCAGAGTAAAAAGTGTAAGGAAGGTAAAATAGTCTATCAGCCTTAACATCTCAGTTTTATTGATACATTGTGTGTTAGCTAGAGAGTTGCCTGTGGACTAACATAAGGCTAGAATATTCCAGGTCATAAGTACCAGAATCTTATACAAGACTTGAAATTCATTAGAAGAAGGACAAGAATAGCCCACCAGAATTTTCAGAGCCCTCACCTGAGATCTGGAAGTCCAAGATTAAGTCTGCTCCAACACGTCAGTCGCAAACTTCCCATCTGAAAAAAAGGTGGAAATAAATAACAATGTGTGGTCTTCATCTTTCCTGAAGTCCTTACCAGAACTGTTCTTTAAATTTTTGGTTCTTTTCCTTCTCCTGACTTACACACTAATCTGAGGGTTCTAATAAGGAGTAATTTATGTGTAGCAGACAGAAGTAGAATGTTTTTACTTGATCATTGTGGATATCAACATAAGCACCAAATATTTCCCAGAGTTTGAGGGCACAGGATAAAAGCCAGATCCAAATTTCCATGTTTTAGAGTAGTGAGATTTTTTTTGCCTCTTGCTTGAAATCAGCAAGGACGACAGCAGCAAGGACTGTGACCAAAAGAAGCAGTTTCCTTCCTTAATAACCCTGGTATTGTCCTCTTCCTTTCTTTTAAAATCTGAATCTTGTAATTACAAATGCAAATCAATGCCATAACAGTAGTGTAATCTGCAGGCTATGATTACCCATAGTGTTTTACTGTTGTGGTGGAGGTAGATGTTATGAACCATTAAATATTTAGGACTGTGCATTCCAATTACTAAAAAAGTAGTTTCCATTCCTACTGCATTGGTTATTACCAAATGTGGGAATACATATGCTAATTATCCAATGTTTGGAGTTTTCTTGGTGCCAGTATATGGCATTTGCACCTGACAGGTATAGTGACAAATGGTGTTTATTACTCACCAGCTGCATATATCTTAAAATGGCAGGGAAGATATAATTGAAAGTCAGTTTTAAGTGGAATGAAATTAGTGAAATACCAGAAATAGACTGAGTTTGTTTCCCTCACTCTAGATTATGCTTGTTGACCACATTTGAAAATATAGACTATTTAGCATAGCTGCTCACCTAAGTCAAAGTTGTCCAACTGAAGTAAAGCCCAGATCAAAAACAAAACAAACCCCAACTATATAAATGTCTCACTCCATGAATTCCAAAAGTCTAAGCTTGAAAACTGTGTTTATCTATGAACTGTGAGCTGTACCCTGGTTGGCCCCTGCCCCAATATGCTGAATAACTACAGTTCTCCCTAATTTTATGGATATGTTTGATGTTACAAACCTATGCCCAAGTGAGTAGAGGATGCTTCTACCAGGGATCAAAAACATGGCTGCATGTGCTTAAATTTAGGTAGGTAATCTTGACATTTCGTCTAAGTTTTTACCAAAGTTAATTTACACAGTAAGACAGCCTTCCAATTTAACTACATCCACTTAATGCTTATGTTAATACCATGCATTTAAGTGTTATTTGCTACAAAATTTTCCATGTCAAGTAGTAGACCTGAATAAGATTTATTACTACTTAGTAAACTGTTCCTATCACTGGCTTCACTAAAGAAAAAAATATATTTCCAGCATGGAGAATAATTTCAAGTAAACAGCTAAAAAAGGATTGGCACCTGAAAATTCGATTTAGTCTACCTTTCCACACTGCCCCAGATACTTGTTTGCATAGTATAAAAGAGATGATGTATTGTCCCATTGTGTGAGTGCTTCAGCACTGGAGCATTTGGTCTGGTCAGTCAGCTGAAGCGCGAGTCACTGAAGAGACCACAGATGAAGTTGGTCTTTGGATCCATGGATTAACTTGTCCAGCTCTGTATGTATAGAGACAACAGGCCCAAAGAAAGCAGAGCGCAATCTCTCCTCCAAGGCATCTTAATATCCCGGGAAGCAGCAGAAGAAAGGAAGCCTGGTTTGTTGATAGGAGTTCTCTGTCCTACTGCGCTGAGCTCAGATTTCAGATGAGAAATAAGAAAGATAAAAGCAGATGGTGATCTGATCCAGACAAGGATTTTGGAGAGGTCGTATTTCCTTACAGTTGCCATGGTACTTATTAAGTAGGGATACATCTGAAATGTGGTAATAAAATGCAACAAATTTCTTGAGGACCAGTAAGCTCATGGAAACTGTTTTCTGGTTGCAGGTTGATTACATTTTGGATTTTTCTACTGTTTACAAGACCTTCACCAAATAGTCTGCCCAAACAGTTTTCATTGTGACAATTCTCCTTAGTCTGTTTTTTCTAATTACTGGTTCTTTTTTGCATCCAGTGTTTATTGTTGGTTCAGCTTGGATGTCTGAAACTTGTAAAGCAAAACAGTCAATGGTGGAAAATGTGAGCAGCAAATATCCTTGTTCCCATGTGAGCAGGGGCAGAAGAGTATTCACATAAAACTTTCCTACAAATAAATCTTTCTTCTCTTTATAAAGTAAACTTTGAAATAGATATTCAAATAGAGAATTTTGAAAGTGTGCACTTTTATAGAACACTTTATTACTGGTTTTGGGCCTGTCCCAATTTTAGGACTTGAGAGTCTCCTGGGTTGGGTTAAGAATTCTCAGAATGGTGACTCTGAATTTATCTTGGCTGTGCTGTCTACCCACACTTTAAATTTTACAAATTCTCTCAGGCAAAATCAGAGGTGATTTGCTCTATAATATTCTTTCAGGAAAGGGATAAGCAAAAGCTCACACATTCTGAAAGAATCTGAGCTAAGATGATTAGCATGTGAGACAAAAAGGATGCCTGTGAGTTTTTCCTCTAGCTACATATTCCTCCTCACAAAAATGGAGTACACACTATAGAGATTTATCTGCTTTTGTATTATTAGTTTTACTTGTTTATGCAACCATATCCCTATGGGTAGCTTCTACAAATATTCTTAATTTTTCTACACCTCTGCAATTATTTAATCTGAAAGCACTGTATTTAGTCAATTTATGCTAATGTATGTCAGCTGAGGATTTGGCCTGTACTACCTCATGCTGGTTAAGGAGGCTAGATTAATTAAATTGAAACATTATATTGTCCATTAAACTATTTCAAAGATATAAAAACTTGAAGCTTCACTTTGTCTTTCTAGATGCAAACCAAGTCTTATTTTATGCTTGTAACAAAACAAAAAGGCAACAAAAAAAGTAACTGTAGTTGGTTAAGCATATATTAAGCCAATTAAAGGCTTCTACCTTGAAAATTACATTCAGTTCTGAATGATGCTTTCCAAATATATAGAAGCAGAGTCCCTGCTTCTCTTTTTACATTTTCATGGCAGTACTAACTCATGGAAAGAATCCCAGCATGAGGGTGATATAACTGACAACGGTAGGTACCAGGCATATTTTATGAAGAAGAGGGTGAAAGTGTTTTGGAGAAGCTCTCTTTTTCCTTTCTTGGTGAGACAAAGGAGAGGAAATTATAAAGGCATGCAGGTTAGGAGTCCCAGACACAAAGGCAGAAGTAAAAGGAAAAGCCACTGATGCCTGAATCTGCATACTGGCCTACCTGAATCTCTTTCATTTGGACCTGATGGTTTCAATGGACAGGGAACTACATGGAATTAGTGAATGAATAATGTAAAAAACAGAATTGCCCAGAATATAGATGCTGATATAAACTTAAGATCAGATTATTTCAAGGCTTTCATGGAAGTGTGGTGTTTGGCAGATATTAGAGGCTATCAGAGGGAAAGTTGTCCTATGTTTGTCCTACTTCTCATGGTTTTTGTCCTAAAGGTTCTCTGCCAGACATTGTTGGAGAGTTGGTAGTGGGCTAAATGGGTTTGCAATAGAAATCCCAGGAGCATCACCTGATAATTTGTGACTAATGTAGATCCTTGTACTGAGAAAAGGGATTTTACATATCTTTGGTTTTATTTACTTTGAACCCTGATGGAAATCTTGTTGAAACCTATAGGAAGTAGTCCTTGATTTTAGTGCATCTAGTTGTTTCAGTTCTGTAGAACTAACCCAGCAGAGTTTAACAAGTCTTCAGAAAAGAACATATAGAAAAAAGAAAGAGACAGACACAATCTGTTGATTCAATTTCCTTTTTATATTCATGACTTCTGTTCACATATGTTGGGACATATTCGTTCAGTCACTTGCAGGGCAGCTCTACCTTGGAGTTGCTCTTTGCAGGTCCTTCCAACCTCCATCACTCTGCCCGTTTCCTGCTCTGTGTCAGAACTGCATGGCCTTTTTTTGAAACTCTATATTTTTTACTCTTTTGGGGAAGATCAGCCCACTTGTTTCAGCATTTAAAGACAAAGGGAAATGAAGGCTTCTTTAAATATCTTAATTATTCTTTCCTTACTTCTCTGGTTAGGGCCACTAAAATTCATCCCAAGACTTTACAAAGATGTTTGTTTGTGCCTTGTTGCCCTCCACTGTATCAACGTGGTCCTGCAGATTTCCATGTGGTTTTTCCTTTGTTCCCCTGCTCTGTATGTTATTGGCTCTTTTTGAAATATGCATCCTGCCTTATCAGAAATCTATTGGTGTGTATCCCTGCCTTTCTTCCCCTCAGACCTCCTGGGATTGGCTCCCCAGAGCCAATCCCTCCCCACTTCCCTTCCCTTATAAGCCGATGCCGCCGTGAGCCCAACCGTGACTGCCTTTGGGCTCCCAGCCCCTTCGACCTTGCCCCGCTTTCCTCCCCCTTTCCCCTTCCCTGCAACCCCCTGAAGACCCAAATAAACCTCCCTGGGAGACCAGAGACAGTGTCCAATATGTTCTTTCGCCTCACCCACGTTTCCTACAGAGTTTCTGTCTCTTGAGTTCCATGCCACACTGTGCGCTCCCCAGCCCCGCCTGGCAGGGACTCACGTGGAGGTTCGCACCACGGCAGAGTTCGTTTGTGAGGTTTCTGGGTCCTGTCGTCTCCCCAGAGCAAGAAACCTCACTCCACCAGTCCCTCTGGAGTCACAGTGTGGTGAGGAGCATCTTCCCACAAAGATGTTTAGCTGTATGAATGCTTTTCATGTCCTGGGTGGGTTCAGTGCTGCTGAAAACGCCTTTTCCCACCCTTACTGAATTTCATAATGAGATAAAAAATTCACCTGGTTATGATAAATTATCCATTTCTTTTAAAATGGAGAAATCTCAAGCACAAGTGATTAGATTGCTTTATTGAACAATGCAAATAATACCTTGCATCCAAATTAAACACAATTGTTTGGTTAGATTTCTCATTAAAAATTTTGTAACAAAAACAAATTGGGAGACCTGTGGATCCCAGGTTTTGATGTGATTTTTACAGTAACAGAAGATTTACATATTGTTACTTTTACTTCTGTAAGAGTGGGATGTGCTTGAACCCCATGTCAGTTCTCCATGACTAACCATGGGCTTTGCTGTACTAAATAACTTTCAGGCTTGTTAGTTACTGGGTCTAGCCAAGACAGAAAAACTGATATTCTGTATAAAATTAGTTATAGAATATTGTAAGATTATTCTGACATAGCCTATAAAAGAAGCTGCCATTTCAGACAGTTGAATTTTGTGATCAATGTAGTTCATATAAAAATGAGGTTAATAAAGAGATTTTCAACTGAGGCTTTATCAAACAGCAATTTTATTGGGGGACTTTTATAGTGACTTTACAGGGGAACATGTTTTCAGTGAACAACTGGATAGATGTTTAATGTTTGGAAATCAGATGTACCAAATGCTGTTCATAAAATTTGCCCACGTCTTAAAATATGAAGTAGTAAATGACAAGTAATCACATGAACCCATCCAGAGCAATTGGACAAAGTATCTACGTTGAAGAGGATGAATTTTGACTCCTCCAAACACAATGTTTGCACTGGAGGGAAAGGACACTGCTCAAATGTGAGATTTGGTAATGTTATCCCGGTCTTTGCTACAGTTGAAAGTCTTCAGGGACATGACGAGATAAATGGCAAAAACTCTACGATATGAGAGGTCAATGAAAATTTATTCCAAAATAGGCCAACAAGGATACATAACAGAACTTCTAAGTATGTCCTTTGATAGTGAAAATAATAGCTTGTGTTGGGGAAAAAAATAGTGTAGAAAGACTTTGATTCTCCATCCCCTGGATATTCTAAAGCTTTCTAGAAGACAGGCTGTTATTCAAGAAGGAATTTTGGCATGGCCCCTATGCAGATACAACTGCACAGGACTGTTACAGAGCATTTCAGTCAAAATATCCACAGTGCTGTCTTTTGTTTTGCGAATCTGTTCAAGGCACAAGTCTTAACTCTCCTAAGGATTTTTCTCAAAAAAATATTTGTGTCTGGAAGTCATAAAAAACAAATCAAGTAAAAAGAGTAATTCTGTGCAAGCATTAGTCAAGGATTTATAAATTCACTGGCATTCCAAATTGGAATGAAATCTATAAGACTTGTCTGGGTCAAGTGTAACAATCAGCTGTTTGCTTTGTTTTGTTTTATTTTACAGCTTTTAAATAATGCAAATTCAGACTAAACCATCTCATTCTTCAAGTGGCAGAGGAGTCATTATGGCTTCATTAGAGTTATTTATTAAGTTTTTTCCAAAATAAATTTTCAATAAAGCCAACCTGATTTTATTTCTACACAATCTTTGAGATTGTATATTGCTATGATTCATATATCTGTCTGGGATACATCCACAACTCTTGAGTCTTGCTCCACAACTTTTTACTTTCTTAAGGAGAAGATGTACACTAGTACTGTATTTAAGTGCAGTTGAAACATTTTCATTTTGTTCTCGATCTGTGACTGTATTACTACTTTTAGTGTTGACTTAAATTGTCACAGTTTGTTCTCATGCATAGGATGCATAATGGTGTGGATTTGGCAATTAAGGTACCAAATTACTTTGCAAGACAGTATGAGTGAGTCAAGCTGAATCTGTATGTGTGTTTGGATCAAGTTGCCAGTGGAACTCTACAGGATGAAAACAATGAGCCATGGAATAATTCCTTCCATTTATTACACAACTTCATGTTAATGAAATCCCAATAACATTAATAGATTTCCCCTTAGTTTACACCAGTGTAAATTGAAGGAAAATCAGATCCCACATGCTCTTTAGGAAAAGAATGAAAATTGAATCTATCTGTCTCCAGTATGGAGCTGTAACGAAGGCACCACAAGCTAAATTTTCCATCTGCATCTAATGTACCATCTCTTATATCACCTGCACACTACTGCACTTATGGCCATACTGCAGAACCATTGGTTCACCAAAGTGATTTAGGTGCCTGAAGGTGTGTGGTGTAACTCCAGAAAATGGTATAAGGACCAGACAGCCTTTATTCCCTGGTACTACTCTTAAGATGTTCTGGAAGGACAAAAGAACCTCAATGCCAAAAAAAGCCCCTAAAACTCCAAAAACTTTTTAGACACTTCAGAAAAGTTCAAAGGACTGCATACTCTTGGCACTGTCATGCTTGAACGTACAGATATAAAATGAAAGAGGGTATGTTTAGATTAGACATAAGGAAGAAATATTTTATTATGAGGGTGGTGAGGCACTGGCATGGCTTGTCCAGAGATACTGTGGATGCCGAGTTAATGAAACTGTACACAGTCAGGTTGAACAGGACTTCAAGCAACCTGGTCTGATGAAAATTATTCCAGCTATGCCAGGGATGGATGGACTTAGATGATCTTTAAATGTTGCTCAAAACCATTCTATGATTGTGATTTATGCTTATAGAAGGATTTTCCAGCTATGTTGGTATTAACATTTGTAAAACAAGCTACAGAATGTATGAAAAAGACTATTTTTGTGCAAATGGTACTGAATCCCATCATTTCAGGTTTTATTCCTGAAATGGGAAAATACTGGATAGAGGACTCTAATTTGACCTTATTTCCTTATCAAGGTAACAAACAAAAGTGAGAAGTTCATAATAAAAACAGCCTTTTTTTTCTTGACCTCACTAGAAGAAAGTTTTATCTTTGGGAGTGGAGGAAATGAGCTGACATACAAATAGTGAGGTGTTGGAATTGCTAGTCACCATCAGTAGGAACACATGGGTTTTAATCCACCATGTGATGCATATTTGCTACAAAGCTTTGGGCAGCTGGTTGGAAAGCTGCCCTACAGGAAAAGACCTGGAAATGCTGTTAGACAGATGGCTAAATATGAGCCAGCAGCATGCCCAGGTGGCCAAGAAGGCCAATGTATCAACAATAATGTGGCTGGCAGGACCAGGGTAGGGATTGTCCCCTGTACTTGGCACTGGTGAGGCCTCACCTGGAATCCTGTGTCCAGTTCTGGGCCCCTCACTACAACAAAGGCATTGAGGTGCGGGGGTGAGTCCCGAGAAGGGCAATGGAGCTGGTGAAGGGTCTGGAGCACAAGTCTGATGAGAAAAGGCTGAAGGAGCTGGGGGTGTTCAGCCTGGAGAAATGGAGGCTGAGGGGGGACCTCATTGCTCTCTACAACTGCCTGAAACGAGGCTGTAGCCAGGTAGGTGTCAGTCTCTTCTTCCGAGCAACAAATGATAGGATGAGAGGAAGTTGTGCCAGGTGAGATTGGATATTAGATTGGATATTAGGAAAAATTTCTTCACAGAAAGGGTGGCCAGGCATTGGAATGGGCTGCCCAAAGGAGGGGTGGAATCCCAATTCCTGAAGGTGTTTAAAAGATGTGGTAGATATGGCACCTAGGGACATTGTTAAATGGAGGGCTTGACAGCAATGGGTTAATGGTTGGACTCAGTGATTAAAAGGTCTTTTTTAATCTTAAAAATTCTATTATTCTGTTATTTAATACAATCAAAATAGGTTGGGAGAAAAACAAGGTCATCCAGAGCATGTAACAAAATCCTACTCATGAGGAGATTTTGAAAGTCTTGCAAGCAGCACCGATTTCTGTGAGCTTAGAGCCCCAGCATTTGCTAGTTTGTCTTCCTTGTTTTGTAGAGTGTAAATTAGGCTGGGATCTCACACAGGAAGTGTCATATATGTGGGATTTCATTTGTTAGTAAATGTCATTTATTTACAAATGCTTTTTGGAAATAAAATTAAATTTCCATAATAAATTATTCATTGGAACACTATTAAATTATTTCCTTTTCTCTTGCATAAGAATTTTGCTAGAAGTACCAGAAGGTTATTTGGAAGTAGGTGCATGACATGCGGGATTTTTTTTTTGTTATGCTCTGAACTGAACAGTTATTGGGCAAAAGCTGCACAAAAAAACCACAGGCATTAGCTGCTGTCTAGACAAGAGCTGATGGCCTGCTGTATTTTTAGTCTCTCTATGATATTTTTGCTACCAAAACAAACTAATATATTTTGGTTTTAATTGGAGGCTGGAAGTTCATCATAGCCTCCAAAAGGGCCTGACCTTGCAGCAAAGTACATGGCTCCAATTTTCTTTCCATCTTGCTACTTTTGTTAGTGCTTTTGTGTTAAGTTGGTGGGTTTTCTTTGTGATACAAAATCTGACTTCCAAATGATGCTTCGGAGCCCATGGATGACCCCATGGCATCAGAGCTTATTAGAACACCATGTGCAGCTTCATTAAAACAGAGGAAGAAAAAAGAAAAATTCTTATCCTTAAGTATATTGTGCAAGGCTGCTCATGTTCCTGGAGATGTGTTAAATTCATCACTACAGGTGTACACAAGGCTTCAAAATTCTTCCAGTGACCAGTTTGAACAGGTGTCTCTCCTGAGGATTGCTCTCCCTTAGAGAGTGGGACCACAACAGAGAGGGAGCTTTGTATAGACATGGAAAGCTGCACAGCCTCTCAGGGCTCTCAGAATTTAGCCCCTGTGCTCAAGGCCAACTCTGAAGCAGTGTGGCTGTGTTAGTGTGGAGAACTGCGTGAGAACAGGCTGGGAGGTGCCTTTTCCTGAGCCCCTCTCTTTCTCATGGGTTTTGGTTTTGCTCAGCCTCCTGCCCCTGATCATTGGCTTGACTACTTTGAAGCTATGCCTGGAGCTGCTCGTAGACTTTGCTGATCCTGACCTGATCTGACTGCCTTCATGGCTTGACCTCAGGCCTTCTGCATCCCTGTGGGCTGGCTCAGTGACCTGGATTCTTAGCTGAGCCTGCTTAGTGTCGCTGGTCAGAGCACCTCTGTGCTCAGCATCCCACAGTACTGCAGTCCCTGTCCATGAGGATGCTGCCCATGCCTGCCTTGTGTCATCCACAGCCCCTGGCTCGTTTCTCTGTAAACAGCAGCCCAACTTGTGGCTCCCTGAAGGAATCACCATGTGATTATGCTGATTTATTGCTGTTGCTCCATTTGATAGTGATTTCACATCCAGCCAGAAGGAAGTTTTCTGTCCTGCTATAGCTCTGGTTTGTTCTTTTTCAAATTGTTTCTGAAAACAAGATGACAGAGTGAATATGGATTCTGACCACATGTCTTCTTACATAGGGGTTAAGACACGGCTGTGTGTATTAGACAAGGCTCATCCTATTCCTGATTAAATATTCATAATAGTAATTAGTTGTTCACATAACAATACCTCCTGCATCTCCCAGCTAAGAGTAATGCTTCATTCTGCTAGGTAGTAAACAAACAAAAGCAACCCAGGGGGAATAAATACACATCAGAGAGGACAGGCAGGATACAAGGAAATAAACAGAGCTGATCAGGAAACAAAATTTTCTGCATTAAAAGAAAACAAAACCAAACCAGGATTTTGTTGAAAACAAAAACATTACAGTGTTGTCAGAAAATGGTTGCAATTTATTAATTCATTTATTTGTGTAGGAAAATTATTTGAGTGGTTCTGGATGTAAACCTGCTTCTGAGCCTTTTGGAGGACATTTCTGTCACTGCAGTAGTTATCTGCCTGGTTCTCCAAGGTTCATGACTGCCCCTATTTCTCAGCTGCTGGGCTGCCTGCCAAGGCAGGATGCTGCATGACCCAGGGAGATGTACAGCCCCTGTGCTGGTAGCCGGGAAGCTCAAGGTGACAAACTAGAATTTGCTGTTGTAAAACATCCATTTTAGCTAGCAGTGGTAAGTATGTTACGTAAGACTTTAGGGGAACGTGGTGACAGAGGCAAAAACATGAGTAAGTGTCAAGGATCCAGATTATCCCGAGCTCCATCTTCCTCAAGAAGCCAAAGAAAACCAAAGAAAGCAGCCAGAAGGATCTTTTTCAATTGTTGTGTATCTGCATCCCACTGCAAATGGAGTTAGGGCTCTTGTGAGGCACAGGTGTCTGCCAGCCTTCAGTGGCTACAATGGACAGGTCTGGTGACCAAAAATACCCCACCCCTGCATGCAGGAACTGTCACCACCAGTCAGTGAAATTGAGAAAACATTATGAAATAGTTGTCCTTGGTGGTCTATGTGAAACTGAAAAAACCTCATTTTAATCCTGCTGCTGTTTCTAAATCTGTGCTTCTTTATTTCTCCCAGAGTAAAAATGCCTGAGAATACGAATCATTGTGAACCTAATGTAGTAACTAAAAATAGTTCAGCTTTTACTGAGACACCTGCTCATGGGGGATGCCTAGTCCTACATATTTTGAAGAACAACAACTTACTCATCACTGATTATGGAATAGAGTAACTTAGGAGGATACACTGTGCAGAACTGATGATACATCATTAATGTGTTTCTAATGATTTATCCTGCTCACCTGTCCCATGAAAATGTTAGGCTTCATAAACAAGAAGGAAATGAAGCTTCCTGTTAGGAAATGCATTAGAGATCCTGGACTTTTCCAGATCCCACTAAGAGGTGCTGAATCCACAGAGAAAACAAGAATCTGTTCAAAAACTGCACAATGTATGCTGAAATTTAACTAAACTTCTTGAGAAATTACTTATGCACAAAGCATGAGGAAAGCCATGACTGCATCTTTTTCTCCTGTTTAATCTGTTGTAAGCAGTTTAGTTTTCAGGTCTGTATTTGTTAATTTTCTTTACAAAAGGTTTTCCATGTTTCATAACTGACTTCCTTCCCATTATGCATGTAGCTGTGAGCTCAAAATCATCTCAAATGCTCTTCTAATGTAGATTGCAAAACTCCACTAAAGTCAATGGTGTGCTACCCACTTATACAGGGCAAACATTCTTCTGGCAACTCTTACTGTTGTTATTATTTGCTTCTCTGATGTGTGAATACTGAAAAGAATAGTGAATAATCTGTATCTGCTGTAGGTTCCATTTTGTTATAGTCATATTCATACAATAATATCATGTTGTTATATAAGGCTTATTCAGAATGTGAGGGAATCTGTCATAAAAACTGAATTTTGAACTATTTCTGTTCTCTAGAGTTTCTCCACAGGACTGAGAAATTAACCAGTTGTGCAACCACATATTAACAAAAATAGAACTGGGTTTGCAGCCTGATGATACAATAAATCTAGCTGAGGGCTTACAGATATCAGTTAAAAATGTCCCAAATATCTCAGCTATGTGACCCAAAATACTGAATTGGTGATAATTTAAATTATTAAGCAAAATCTGTTTGTTTTTTTTTTTCTTTAGGTGAATGTGTCATATAGATTTGTATCAGGCCAAGTACAGCCTACCTTTCCATAAGTTTCATAAATCCAGACTAAAAATAGAAAGTTGTCCTAAGCTGTATCATATTCTCATTATTTCAACAGAATTGCATTCATATTTGATCTAGATCTAATGCCTAGTGTACTTCATCACTAATAACTTATGGTTGAAAACAAGGCAGAAACTTTCTAGTGACATTTGCCTTCAGATTTCTTTACTCCAAAGCTTAAAGGCAAGAAAGGTTTCACTTGAACTCAGATCTGAACCACTCTTTTTCTTTGAAGTGCAGCAAGATCAGATTGATGTGGAAAATCAGAACCATTGCATTGTCTGGTTGCTTTTTGACTGCTAGCAATGGGGTTCTTTAAATGCAGTGACGGTAAAGGCTAGATTGCTGGAGACTGAAAAAGACGAATTATATTGCATTGCACTGGTTTGGGAGGATTGGTAACAAAAGTACAATACCATTTTTAGGTTAGTCTAGATGAAAACAAGCCTTGGTATAGGACCAGTAGAAATTTGAGTGCTTAATTGCTAGGGTTTTTCTAAGAGCACCTCCAAAATCTTTAATTCTTCATAAAGGATAGAATTGCCTGCTAGGGACGTTTGAATGGATTGGAGCCTTCAGAGAACCAAACTTTACAATAGATTAGAACTGCCTGGAAATTCAGTTTTTCCTTCCAGTAGAAAAATGTGATACAACAATAATAAGATTTATTAGAATAATCAGTGGTGGGAACATTTTGAGGTGTTTCTCTGCCAGACTCTTGAAGTGACTCAGTTTTAATGATACCTAAAGCACTCTGACAGATGAGAATTACCTACAAAATGCACTTGTGTTTACAACTTGCTTCTAAAATGGATTTTATTAGCAAAGAACAAATGACAGATCATCTTGCAAAACAGCTTAGTGCTTAGATTGCTGTTGTGTTAATGCATGGATGATGTTCAGTTTCTAACTCACTGGGAACCGGTTCAAACCCAGTTTCCTCCAAGAATCATGACAAGTCGGAAAGCCAAGTTTTGGAGTGAGGGCACTGTCTAATCCAGTTAACCTGGACCTGTTTTGCTCCGAGATCTTCCATGGAAGAGGAGGAGGAGGAGAAGGAAAGACGGTTCTGAGGCTAAATAGTGGTCACAACATCCTTTCAGGAAGGAGAGCTTTTGGACCCGGAACATCTTCAAGCTAATCTAAACCTGAAATCTAAGGTCTCTCACTTGCAAATTCCTTACGAATGCCTAGCGCTAGATTCTTGGCAGCTGTGTACTTTCTCTGGTTTTTAGGGAAGGGTGCCCTCCATCCACCGGAGCCAGAAAGCAATCTCAAAAGTCTTTCATTAAGCCTGTCCTAATTATTTGGCTGGAGTGGTTCTTCTACATTATTCTGCAAGATAACCAGGAAAATGCAGGCAGCAACTTCCTATGCTATACTTCACTTGAAACTAGCTTATTCTCTTACAAATTGATCTTGTACAGAAGGGAGCACCCTGTCTTTCCACACCTCTGAATGATCTAATTCCAAATCTGAATGTCTTCAGGTAGAAAAGTTCTCAAAGACCATTGAGATGTGTCATTGTTGATTTTTTTTACCTCCAAACAGCCTGACTGAATCTTCTACTGTTTCTTTCACTTATTGACAATTTATGCCTGTATTTTAAAACCTGTCTCTGTGATGACTGATAACTGAGCATAAAAATTGATTTTCATTGGTATCCCTCTCCCTTTTACAAGTTTTGTTCATTAGAATCTTAAGGCCTAATCTGTGCCATCATTTTCATGCTTGAAAACAATCTACAAAATCATCTGTTCAAATCAGTCATTATAAAGGACTGACACTGCTGCTGTAATATCAGTCAGGTGATAATACCTGAGCATTTTGGATAGTTGTGGTCTTTGGGAAGTGCAGATTGAGTAGATTGTTTTTGTTTTTAAAGTCATAATAGAGAGATTTTTTCCTTCCTTTTTTCTATTTATTTATTTTCCTGTTTTATAGACTTTTTCATCAATTATAATAGGACATTACCCAAGTGTGTAACATACCAGAAATGGCCATGACTCCAGCTACTTGAGGTGTCAATTGGAAATGAACCTTTTTATTAATAATTCTATATGCAGTTCATCTCTGTCCTCCAGCCTATCTTAACACATTTATGTTTACCTTTTCCTACCATACTTCTCCATGGGAACTGGCCTGTTAAATCTTCAGTCTTAGCATGTATTTTGTGCTGGGTCGTTCAAGGAATGTCCCTTCTGTCTGTCATCTGATAAATACTTTCTGTCTTTGTGTGGAGTTTTACTTGGCTTGTGTTGTTTCCCACACACACGCACACCCTGTGGCATCTGTTTTTTCTAATTCCCAGTGGAACTGAATCTCAGAAAAACCTTGAGTCAGGTACTAAATTTCTGTTTGTATTAATGAGGATAAATCACACAGATGGTAGTTGAGTCTACAGGAGTGGTATGTTAGTGCTGTTGGCAGCCTTGGATATCAACAAGTCAGGTGGTCTCTTTTCTGTCTCGCTCTCTCAGAGGTTTTTTTTGTGACCTCATTCAAACACATTGCCTTTGTAGTGCTATGTCTGTAAAAAGAGTGGGAATATTTACCTGCCCATGGTAGGAGGTGAGTGTGGGAAGGGAAGAGTGGAAATACAAGGTCAAATAAGCTTTGCTGCTATCAGGGTAATATCTGGAAATCCCAGTCAAGCCTGCAACCTCATGCTGTAAGGTATTATACAAACATTCAGTGGGAGACAGTAAGGAGCTTCAAGTCAAACTAGGGCAAACAAAAATGGAGACCATAAAGAGGCAGGGAAATTTCAAGGTGATGCTGTAACATTAGGAGATGTTACTGAGTTGGAAAATGCTATTTATCCCTTAAGATTATTAGTAGATAATGATATAATGCAAGGGATGGTTTTTTACCAAAAAAATTTTGTTTAAAATCTATAAAATAAAAATTACTTTAACTTTTTTGGAGAAAAATCTATATTTTCCCTTTCAATTGTAATGTGGTAAACCATGAAATTTTCATTCTCCTCTAAGCAAAAATTGCTGAAGCCCTAATCATGGTTTCTTATCTGAATTATCATATCTCTGCATGAAAATACTTGCAAGTTATTAGTGAGTAGTTAGTAGTTAGAACAGGCTGAGTCTTTGCCTGGTTTTCTGATGAGTTCTGTGGTTTTGTTGTTATAGTAATTATAGGCTGTCCTAATTCAGATTTTGCTATCTGCCAATATGTCCCATTTAATTTAAAAATATGCAATTAACGACTAATGAGCTCATGACTGCATGAGCTTAGACACATTGAAACAGGAGATTTCTCTATTCGGGAGATATTATATTCCAACATATGGACTGAGCTTTGGGTTTTGTGATACTGAAAACAGACTATCTCAAAGGTTAACGGAGCATGAATATTAAGATGTTTGAGGCTGATCTCAGATGATGTACTCAACATGAAGAAAGCTCAATGTTTTGTTAGTCACCTAAAGCACAGGTGATAATGCCACTACAGGTGTCTCTCTCCCAGCAGAGCTTGTCATTCATCTTAGCAAATTCAGTAGAAATGCTGAGGAAAATGCATCCTACTTTTACCAAGGCAGGAGTTCAGAAACCACTTCCATAAATTAGCATTTAAAGGGTCGAGCCAGAGTTTTGCTGCCTGCAGCACGCACTTTGGATGCTATGATAGACACACTAGAAATGTCACATGAAATCATGAAAGGTTTGTTAGCATGTCTGATGTTGAAAGACAAAAGTTCTCCATTATACTATGGGAACTTCAGCATTGTAATGTTTCCTGACCTGCTTGGTTATGTAAAGCTCTTCAGTATGCTGCTGTCTTCCTATGCCTCAGACATAGCTTGAGGAAGAAGGGTGTGTTTGTGGGCAAGGTTTGGACAGGACAACACTGTGGTCAGCAGAGCTCAGAACGTTGCCTGTATCCCACAGCTGAGTCAGAGCTGTAGACAGACTAAGCTGACTCGGAGCCTGTGGCTTTGCAAAGTGGAATCTTGTTTGCTTCAGAGCGGAAGCTCAGTGTGGGAAACTATTTCTGCTCCCAGTTTTGTATTTGTGGCCTGTTGGAGGGGGAGGGGTGTATTAGAAACTTGCATATGGCAGTGTTCATAAAGAAACCTAAAAAGCATGACTGTATCATGGAGTGTGTCTTAGCCTTTTCAGTAAGGTTTTAGATTAATTTTGTTCTTAAGCAATGCATAGGCTTCTTTATAGACACCCTGAGCAATTTATAAATTTCTGCTGCCCCTAGGTAGCAGGATTTAAGAGGTCTGAAATCATAGGTAGAACACAAGTGAGTGGTTTCTGTGAAATCTCTCAAATATTCTACAATATTTGAAAATATTGAAATAAGGGGAAAATAAGGGGATTTTACATATATGGGGTTTTAATGTTCATCATGGAAAGATACATGGAAACTTCATGGAAACATACAGACCATTACAGATTTTGTAAGGAATATTTCATGTACTTATGAAACCTGTAGGAACTTGCCTGATATTTCCTGTATTATGGTGACCCTATAAACATAATATTTATGCACAAAAGGCTGTAAAAACAGTCATACTGATACTTTTTGTCTTATTTCAGACAATGTAACTAATCTAAATGAATTTTTCTGGGTTGGACTAGCAATTTTAATCTATAGATAAGAATTTTCAAGATTGATGTACTATTCTTGGAAATAACATTTGCTTTCTGACATGATAGAAATATGTCAAATTGAGAAATAGTCTCTATAGGAAAAAATAAATATCTAGGAGAAAAAAAATGTAGTGTATGTCTCCGATTTATTTGCCTGCAGGATGATTACTGGTAATGTCAGCCAGGTAAACATGTATCTGCAATACTCTGTAGTTTGCACCCTCATCTATTTTCCTCCCAGCAGAAACTGTATCTTTAAAATAATCCTTGTGCGATTAAGTTCTATTTCTGTTTCAGGCTAAAGTGATGTACTTGATATCCACTGATAGCTATGTGCTCCTGCACACCTGATATCTCCATGGGCTCTATGAGGTGTGTCTGTGTCTGTCTGTGCTCCTGAACATGGCCTAATCCCAGGGAACTTCAGTGTTTTGGGGGTTTAACCTTTAATGTCATCTCTCTGCTGCCCTGTCTCTATGTAAGCAATCACAAGTGCTGCCAAATGCTTAATCTCCCAGAAGAGATTCAGTAAAGATATTCTCTTCTACAGAAATAAGTCTGCTTACTACTTCAATCCACTCAGTTTCTTCAACTTTCTAGTCCTAAACATGTGAGTGTCCCTAGAAAAAACAACAAAACAAAACAAAAACCTGATTATCTTTGAACGAGAAGATAAAATGCATCAAACTTGCCAGCATTCATAGATCCCTAAAAGGCAGGATGGCTTTAAGGTCTCTAAACTGCAAGGCTTCCGGAACTGTTCATAGTTTAGGGAAAACAAAGTTTAAAAAATACAAAAAAACCAAATAGCAAACCAACCAACTAACTAAGCAAAAAAAAGCACAAACTAACAAACAAAACCCCTAATAAAAAATACCCTACATCCTCTCATACACCTAAAACAACATAAAGACGTAGAGAAGAAAGCTTAAACAAAGAAATGTCTTTGCTCACAATGATACTGGTGTCTAGCTGAGTTAATTTGGCTTTCATTTATCTTTGAGGATAAACAGACTGTTTTTCAGCAAACAGTGCGTGGCTAGTTGTTTTTCAAGGGCTTTGCATGTCGGCAACACCAAAGCACAATTCAGCTGTTTTCCAGACCTAGTTTTTGACTGTGCTGTGCCTTATAACAAGGCACAAGTAAGAACTGGGATAAGGCCACAAGGTTTGTATTTACAAGACTGAAACTCCATATAAAGTGGAATCCCTTGAGAGTCTAATCCAACCACTGGAAATAGATGCATGCACACGTTGCTTGTTCCATGGGAGTTAAATATTTGTTTTCTTTTTGTAGTATTCATGACCTTGTCACTTAAACTGACAGGTAGTTTTAGCCTTTGCCTGGCTTTGGGGACATGCTGCCTCTCCTGTCATTCCCAGAGCTGATGAATATTTGGGAGGAGTCTTTATAAAGCTGACATCTCATATTCTGAGGACAAACTCTCTTATATTTGCCAATAGTCTTCCTGCTAGTTCCTGCAACCATTTGTACTTAAACGGAACCTTTGTACAATTACTTTTTTAAAGCTGATTTTGAGTATCTTTTTTTCCCCACTGTAAAAGGAGTTTGGAAAGAGCTCTCTTACCCACAGAAGGAATAAAAGGTTGGTGCCCATACCACCTTGTCTATTGAAATGTATCCTTTTCTTCTAGGAATGGAGTCTTTAATTTTCCTAGGGTTTTTTAAGTGTTGATCCATGGTTGTGGTTTGAAGGCAGCAAAATGAAGGTGGAAGAAAATTAATAATTTATCATAAATCAGGCTCTTTCAGGAGCATCTGAATTCACAATGAATACATAAAGCTGAGGTCAGATAGTTTAGCTTTGATAACAAAAGTCTATTTTTAAATGCTAATTAACCTCCCAAGTGTACATTAAAAAAAAAATTAAAATCTCTAATCATTTCACTTTGAAGTTCCATTTCCTATTAAAGAAAAAAAATAAAGGAAACTGTGCAGCCACTTACATTTGTCTGGAAGGGACCAAACAGCTGATTAAAAGAATGAACTCTAAGCGTAAAAGAAAAATTTAATGACATCTCATGAACAATTAAAAAGACCATTTGCATTCTTCTAAGTCTATTTTTTAAAAAAAAAGGTTTGACTATAATCACATGCTGCGAAGGGATAGAAAAGGGAACACTAAATGCTTTTCATGATTCCTCCTGAACCTTCTGATAGCACAACAGGATGCTTATTAGCATGCACATTGCTATGACCTGGTTTACTACGGCTTTGCATTTAGGCAGGTGTTTTAAAAGAGGTGTACAAATTTGTATTTTCTTCCTTTCTGTCTCAGAACTCTGATTCAAATATAGACAAGTTTTGCAGCATGTATGTCTGTTCTTCCCATTGGGATTTTCTGGCCTCTTGGGTGCAGCAGATGACTTTAGATCTTGCTTATATGTATAAGTCTTTTGAAAGCTACCAGAAAAGTGAGTTGTTGGTCTCCAAGGGAAATTCACTTCCTTTTTCAGTGGGTGAATGTGCATTCTGCATGTGCAGAGAATTTGTTGTGTCCCTCAAAACCCAAAATTTATCAAGCATCAGTTGATGCTGTGTTCTATCCCCAGTAACATCTGTGGCACAACTGTGAATTCCATATTAATTTCAATCTCTCTGACTGTCTCCATCTGTACCAACAGTGTTATGTGATGTGAGAAGGGCTTGGAGAGGAAGCAACATGCCATGAAACCCATGTTGCAGCTGTAGAGGCCAATGGACAGCTGAGAACATCTATGGGTATTTAAACAAGATATGAATGCATTCTGCATAAATCATTAAACTGAAAAAATAACTTATATTTCTACAATAATCTCGTAGTGCCTGTAAGTGTGATTGTTCTGATCTGAAACAGGCAGAGAGACATAAGGGAGCTCAGAGCCTTGGGAAGTTCTGGGAATCTTGTTTTTCCCTGCACGCTCAGTCTCACACAATTCACTGAGCATCTCTCAGTGGCTCTTTTTTGGGAACAGTTTGTTTTGCAGAGTCAGACCTTCTCTGTGATAGCCCAGCCTTCCACTTCTTAGTCACTTACCAAATAAACCAACAGAATCAGCTACAGGAAAAACCACAGAAAGACCATGCTTTATATTGCATAAAATGTTACTTCTGATCAGAAACAAGTCAGATTCAGGTTGATTTGGAAGGATAAACTTCTTCACTACCTCCAGAACAATTTCTATATATCTCATAGGGAAATCTCTCTTTGTCTTTAATTTTCTTTCTTTCTCTGTGGGGTTTGTTTTTTTCTTGTTTTTTTGTTGTCTTTTTTTTTAGGAAAATGATTGTTCAAGCTGACAAGCAACCTGTAATTCTTATGCAAGCATGCAGGGAAGGCACAAGAACAGCCTTCAAAGGATTAGAAGTGTCGAACTGTGCAACTCTAAATAGTGCTCATCTAATTGATGCTTTACTTAGCAGGGGAGGAGAAAACTCTAGCAAATAGTTAGTGGTTATTTTGCTTTCAGAAAGAACACTGTCACAGACATCTTCCTACAAATGCCACATCAGTTGCTAACAAGTTGTTCTGGGAGAGCCTTCTTGCTGATTTATGTGCTGCCACACAATTCTTTTCCAGTCACTGTGAACATGCTGTATTTCCTTTAATTTATTATGAAAGATTGCCTTGAATGTGGACAAGAGAGCCAGTTAAGCAGCTCACTTTTAGATCCAGGGAGCAAAGGAAATGATTTCATGTGTTGCATATGAAACAACGGGAAAATAGGTTATTTGCTGTGTCAGTTGTGGATTTGCTAATAGCTGATTATTGTGCATGGAGTGGGGAGGGCACATTGCTTTTAATGCACATCACAATTTAAATTTAGTACCAAGCATGTCCCTCTACTTGAACAGATAAAGAAGGGTGTCTGTAGGCAAGGCATTAAATTGGGAGTCAGGGGACACAGGTTCAGTTCCTGGTTCTTTTGCAGAGCTTTTTGATTTTAAGCAAATCCCTTTTCTGCCTCACTGTGGTGCTCTGAGATAAAACGGATGCTTGGGAGAGGAGTGGATAATGTGTAGGGAGTAAGAGCTGATGAACAGGTAGACAGGTTCTCTATTCTTAGTCTTGCTACTTTTCTTTTACTTGTGGGGAATCTAGAAGAAGTAGAAAGTTTTGTATTAAGAGAGCAAATACAAGCTGCAAGAATACCTGCCATGTGCAGATAGAGGTTTTCTTAGAAGACAAGACATGTATGGAATTGTTTACTGTGAGCAGGGTCTGAGATGTTTCAACAAATTTTAGAACAGTAAGAATAATTTACATCTGGTTCCAGGGCAGGCAAAGACAGTCCATAATTGTTAGTGGTGACACTGCATAACCAGGCAAACCCACTATGTACCATTGTACCTGTGATGCTCTGTTCACCTTCACAGCTGCCCTTGGAGGGCAGGCTCTTCAGGAAAACACAAATGTGTCCCATGGAATAGCTGTGGCAGCACTGGACTTGGTGTCAGGAAACAAGGACGCTGCAAAGTTGAGACTTTTATGATTTGGATTCACAATGTCTAATGTTATGTTCTGCTCTTTCTTTCCACATGCAATGAGAGATTTCCTTTTTTGGGGGGGAATTAATGGTTTTATTGCAGAGGAAAGTTAAGGAATCTCTAGCCAAGATATGTAGTCAGTACCACGTCATTAATAATAAATAACAAGGAAAGCTGTTCCTTGCTTAATCCATTCAATCCACTGAAATGTTCAAGTAAGTTCTTGTGATAAAAAAATCATAGACATTCATGAAGCAAGCAAGTTTTTTCCCCCTCCCTTTATATTGTATGTGCATTTAAATGTATGTTTCTGGTGGTTTTGTTATATGATTTCTTGAAGGAGGATTCCTGCTGCTATGTGGATGTCACCTTTTACAAGTGACAGGAAGATTAAGTAAAATGCTGTTCAGGGTAATTATAACAAGGCTATTGGCAGCCTGTAACACAGTGTAAATGACACAACTAATTTTGCTGTTCAGACATAACGTATGTGGCAAGTTTTACCTGTAGCTGTACTTTTGCCAACTTATATTGTCTCCAGAGGCATGTATTGCATATCACTTTGACCACGAGTCAACCGTAAACTCAGCATAGCCCTTCTACACGATGTCTTTAGAGTGTGAGAAGCTGCCCTGTGACATTCATTTCAATTGCAATTAATTTTGTCACTTCTTGGAGATCTTGTCTCATTGCATAGATTTATTTTTTTTAATTCATGTCAGATGTCTTTTATCTGATCCTCTCCTGAGAATTTTCTCTGCTAAGAAAAATAATGAAATAATATACTATATCTCATGATCTGGAGAGAAATTTTGAGGTTTTGTGTACTTATCCCTGTAAGATTGATCAGATTCTGGTTATGCATGTGTTCAATGACTCCATTCTGATATGCCCTTGACTGTCTCATAAGTGTTATTGCAGTTTGAAAAACAAAGCAACACCAGCAAAGCGTAATAATGGTATGAAAATCTCCACTGTGAGTGCTTTGCTTGCCCTGTTTTGTTCTTCCACACACCAACTCTTTCAGAGTAATTAACTGTCATAGAGTCAAAGCAGCTAATGAAGCTTTCTTCCCCAGCCTTGCCCCATGTGTAGTGTCAAGGATGAGCTGAATTATGGACAACCACGCAGTGTGCATCCTTCATGCAAATATGAAACTCTTAAACTTGTTTGTTTATACTAATAACATCTGGAGTAAAGGAATTTTGCAGATGGCTTTTAACAGCCTACAGGGCTTTTTTTTTTTAATTTTGAAAAAACAAATTATTTATTTTTAAGTGCAAGAAGATTATACATCTGGAATAACAGATATTTTAGGGGTTGTTTTTTTCTCTTTAAATTTGAATTGCATGGAAAAAGAGTTGTTTCTCATCAAGCCCAGACAGCATCACCTTGGATGTTCAAAATGGACAACTTTTGAACATGGGGGTAGCAATTTATACCTGTGCAAATTGGCTTTAAAATGTTGATGTTGTAATTTTCCAGTGTTTCGTACCTGCCAGAAGGACTGCAACAGGAGAAAGAAATCAAATGGACAGTGAAGATGTTTTCAGTTAAATCCAGACTTGCCCTTTAGAGGTAAGATCTAGGTTTGCTGGGGCTAACGTTTCTGGAGGATTGGGATAGTTCTTGCTTCGACACCAACTCACTAGAGAATATAATATTTCTACATTCAAAGCTGGAAATGCTAGAGACTAAAGCTGGTAAAGACTTCTTGTTGTGTGTTATTTCATTAGCCTAATTGAAGGAAATCTGCCATATTTATCTTAATAACCATTGCCATATTTTGGCATTTAATTAGACTAGGCAGGATAATTAAAATTACAGTGGTCTTGTCAGGGTCATGACCAGGGACTGCTGTTTTGTTCCAAGGAGACTCTTAGATAGGATCCTGAAAGATCTTCTCCTGTGGTATGCCCTGGCCAATGCCTGTGAGGTGCAGTTAGAAGGGGTAATGAAGAAGGATTGCTGTGGTGTCTGCATTGCACAGCTTGGAGACTTACCCTCTGTGTAACACAGGTGACAGCTTGGATGAAAGATACCTACTGCAATCCAAGCTGATTGATGCTGTGCTTTTGAGCTAAGAGAAGAAAATTCAGAGGTGTTCATACCCATTCATTTGAAGAGGTATACCCTATTATCCCTTTTTCAAGCTAATATTGTGTTTAATTCTTGCTGTCTCACTTTCTCATAAGGAAAAGGCTGGGGTCTTTTGTGTCAGAGGTGGAGGTCTCCACCGAGATCCATGACACCTCCTTTTGAGAAGGAGATTAAGATCTCTCTAGATCTACAACTTTTTAACAAGGTGGCATAACTACATAACTTATGCCTCAAGTCCTGTTTGAAATTATTTGTTTCCCTTCTGGTGATTTTGCTTAGAGAGGAAAACAGCCTTCTGCATCTACCAGACAACAGTATAATTCCTTTCTCTCACAGGGTGCAGAAGTGTTGCTCTCCCTCTTAGTGCTCAGGTCTCTTTCCCTGGGAATGTAAAATGTACTATTGGTCTTGGCTATTACCTGTTCTCTCCCTCTTATTCCTCCATTTCCAGCCTTCCCAAAGTAAGCTGTAGATTTCCTATTGGACCTACAAACCCACAATATCCTGTGGAGGTTTAAAATGAGGCGCTCTTTCTCCTTATGACTGAAATTTTTAAAACATCCATTACATCTCCTAGGGATTCTGGCTCCAACTTCAAGTTTCAACAAAAGCTCCAAAACAAGATTAAGTTGTATGTTAGTCTCATATAGTGAAGGTGAGTTATTTTCACTCAGAGAGGATGCCAAAGTTATAACAGACTGAAAGAATCACAACGAATTTTTAAAGTAGCTTTTAATGCATCTCTCATTCATTTCATAACTGGAGTAGTAAAACTCTTGCAGTATTTTGTATTATACTTGCTTTACATGTAATTATAGCATTAGGTCTTCTCAGAGTTTTTTCTTAGAAGAAAATAACTTATTTTATTGACTATGGAAAATTGAAGCATTTTAGGTTGTTAAAGTAATGGAAGAATTTAAAGTTAATTGTTCTTCCATGAATAAAAGACGGGTCAAACATATAATAATTTACTTAAATGGAATTTAAACCACAATATGCTATTCATTTCTTTGCCATTCTTTTCTGTGTTGAAAATATCCATTTTTTTGCTACAGTGAAATTAAAGACAGCAAGCAAGAGAGAGCAGAAGACCAAACCTTCTGTTCAAATCTGAGACATTGTATTTACTTTCATGCATTTCTTCATCACAGATGTTTGGGGTTTTTTTTACAAATTAGGTAGCTCTGGACAGGGAGGAATTTTACCTTTAAATTGCATCTAAACCACTCCATAAAATGTTTAAGTGACTAACCAGTACAAGAGAACTGAGACTAAGAAAAATAACAGGTAGCTCACTGAAATCCCTGTGCCTTGTAAAAAGTAAAACAAAACTTGGATGGGTCAGGTCCCCCAGTCTTGGACCTTTTGCCATTTTACTGTGTGGTCTGTATGTTTGCCCAACCTTCAGCAAAGGTCTCCTGGGGTAGGAATGAAAAGAAAAAGGAACTCAAGGACACAGTTGATTTTATAGGAAAATCAGCCAGTGGGGGGACAAGCAACAGCTGAGAGCTTAAAAATTACTTGTGAAAGCATCAGAAAGACCCATTGAGCAGAGCATCCCTGAGAGGACCCAGAAAACATCCACAAAGGGATTTCTGCTGCTTTAGTGCTGCTTGTGTGACTGAGCTGCACCTTTGACTTCAGAACAATCTGGCAGTAGCAGTCTTTGTGCTCATGTTCACTGACAGGACAGGTTCACTTATCTTCATATCCTGTATTTCTGATCACCAGTCATTCAGACCGGGACACCAGCTACTATGTGTCACCATTTCGTCTGAAAGATCATACATATTAATTTCATTTTGATGTGTCAGGACTCATTCAGAGGCAGAGTCAATGAATTTCAGTTACCTTGCTGTGTAAGTGCAGTTAATGTTTAAAAAAACCACACCCCATAACAAAACACAAAAACAAAACCAACCAAACAAAAAATACTCCTCACTACTTACATTTCCAGTAGCCAGGCTACTGGACCTTCAGCAAGAGCACAATTTGTTTTTATTTCAGATATATCGTGACAGATGCAGATCCTAATCTGCATCACAAAAGTTACACCCATTTTCGTATGTACCTTTCTACAGAAGTGGGATAGAAGTCTGCCTGAATGTTTGTTTTGAAAAAGAAAATACTTTTTAATATATGGAAAAAATACCATTAACCAAGACAATACTTTTGGATCATAAACGTATTACTGAGAACAAAGTTAGAAGGACAAACAATCATAATGAGCAACCCAAACCAGAAATCTGAGCTACAGCTGTCAAAGAAAATAGCAAGAAAATGAAACTGTCTGATTGAGTTCAGCCTTCTACACCTCAAATAATTTCTTGTCAACCTTTTCTCCGTAAGTTGTGGTAAAAGCTAACTTAAATCATCCCTGCTGTCATCAATCCTGCTTTCAACACTGCAATTGGAAAGATGTACTACCAGTAATCAATTAGAAGACACTACTGCTTTTACAGTGCCATGGCCCATGAAACAATAGTGCCATATCAAGTCTACCTTGTCCTTCTCAGTGTCCTTGATACCAAAGATGACCCCTAAGAGGAGCAAAACAGTGAGTAATGTTCTGTATGTGCCTCATTTTCTTTTTTAGAGAATTGAATTAACATAGTTCTGAAAATCTAAGGAAGCAGTTGAAAATGAGTGTAACCCTTTATCTGTGACTCACCTAAGTGTATGTAACTAACTGTAAAAGCTGTTTCAGCCTCTTCTTACTTGGCTGAAGAGAAGCTTCTAATTAGTAACTTATCTAGTAAATTAAATAGAGTGAATCCTCATACATTTTAGGAAATGCAGGAGAGAGGAGAAAATAAATAATACTAGGCATTGCTTCAAGGCATAAATTGTCTGTAGTTTAGCTAATAAGGACTGATTTTTTTTCAGAATATATTTTGTCACCACTACTTTTCAGGGTACTCAGTGTAAAGAGGCCCAGCTCCCTCACTGAGGACTCTTAGTACAATGCAACACACATTGCCCAGCTCAAATTTAATGAGAATGCATCCTGGGGGCTGGAGAGAATTGCATAAATTGTTGGTATGATTCATGCTGCTTATTAACTAAATGCTTCAAGTGTTGCCAGTTGAAGTGGCCACGTTTCAGTCAGCAAGTTTATATATCAGGCTCTAGCGAGCTATAATTGATGTGGGTCATGGATGCACATTGGCAGATGTGATGGTCTAAACCAAGATTATTGCAGATGGCACAGGTGGTGAAGTCTGCGGTCGCCCATGAAAAGAAAAGCAAACTTTTAACGTAATGATTTTATCAAACCGTAACTATTAGGTTGTGCGGTTTTTTTCATGCTGTCTGAATAGCTCCATTGTTGGGCTTTTGGTTTGTTTTTGACAGTAATATTAGCATAACTCATCATATCCATGATGAGCTGTCACATCTACTTCACTGAAAACTTTAATACATGCATGCATTTCAGAATCAAATTTTACATGCTTATCAAGGTGTTCATTTGTTCTTATCATAGTTTGCTTAGGTGTTACTGAATTATTTTGCTGAAAAACTCTTTGCTTAGTAGACTCAGAAAAATATTTTTTTTATATTGCCACCACTGAGCAGGCTCCCTCCCCTGCCATTTGCTGGGGATATTCTAGCTTCACTCTGTGAGGCCTCAGGCCAATATTTCAAAACAAAGCAGAATTTCTCATGCAGGTGGAAGCTGAGTAAACCAGCACCGTGTTTTGGCAAGGTTTTCTGTATGATTTACGTTTGTACAGTTTGCTTTTGCTGCAAGCTTTGTATAGTGATGCTATTTAAATGACGGTTAAAATGCTTTTGCCAGAATATGTTCCTGGCCTTTCCATACATATTTTAGACTACAGCGGTGTTACTGTGCTTGGTTTTAATGAAAATACTTTGATCAGCAATAAATCATGTAAGAGATCACTGGAAGTAGGCAGGTGGGTTTTCCTGTCTTTCAGATGAAAGAGAGGAAAAATGAATGAGGATAGTAACCAGACAAAACCACAGATGAGACCTTGGAGTCTAGACTGCAAAATGGTAAGAAAGTGTAGGTAGGTGTGCAAGGTGCTAAGCTTGGGGAGGAATTTTTTCAAAGGACTTTTTAGAAAACACTGAGCTGAAAGATGGTCATAAAGAAAAGAAGTGTAGAAGAGAGTCCTTGAATCAACACAAATTGCCTGGATCCACCTTGAGAAGCCCTGCTTTTCACTGAGGAAACTGAAGGTATATTTCTATATACAAAATAAATTAAGGGTAAGCATTCTGTTTAAATAAATCTGTGTTTCCTACCTTCATCCATGAATGTCTAACAGAAGGGGAGGTAATTTTAAGCAATGAGAGAGTTTAGCTAGTCATTTCTCATATCTAGCTTTATCCTTGGGGAGAAGCTGACTGCATTCAGAAACTGTTGCCTCTCTTTATGAATCTGTATGATTCTTTTCCTCTCAGATATCTAGAAAAGTTGAAACTAAACAGCACATATTTGCAGACAGGGACAAGACTTTGGTAATGTGCAAGGGAAAGTTTTAAGAAACAGGACTGGACATTGGAGAAAGCAGTTGGCAGGACCTTTCATGGACTTGGGAGCAGGTGCTCCAGGGAGCTCACATGGGCAATCCAAATGCAGAACAGACTCTAAGATTAAAAGGTAGTGCTTGTGCTTTGTTTAAATTGTAGGCTTAAACACTGTTGGCTCCATCAAGGGTATCATCTGGATACCCTCTCACCTCCAGCAAAGATCTGATGGCTGGCAGAGAAGATACATGGCTAAATCACAATCAAATCCAGTGGGACAATTTGGTATGCAGGGAATATAGACTGAAAGAAAGAAGCTGGCTGAAATTCACACAGGTAAGGAGCACAGGGTGAGGGAGATAATAAGCTCAACAGCTTTGGGAATGATGTGGCTCTGGGAAAAGGCTGTGTGGAATGAACTGGGAAAGAAAGCTTGAAGAGGAATAGGAAGGAAAAACTTGGGTCCCTGGCAGTCACCCTATAAAACTAGTAAGAAATCCACAGCTGCTTATTTGACAAAATGGCTCTGAACCAGAAAAGCGAGGCAAGATGACAAAACCCTGTCTGTTCCTCCAGAGATTGCTCCAGCTCTGGACACTAAACTTCTCAAAGAGCTGCTCCATTTACACAAGTGACAAGAGGTATGTGTGGCAGAACAAAGGGTTTCCACCCTGCCTTCTGCAGCATGTACAGATGGATTAGGGAACACTGTGCAGTTTCTGGTCTTTGACATTTGGTTTCTTTTTTAATTTGTGCATGTTCTATCAAAACCTCCTCTGTTTAAGAGTAATTTGAGAAAGTAGTCAATTAGCACTTCCTATTAGTAACATAAGTGTACTCTTTCTAGACCAACCTGTGAGAAAATGGATAAAGATGTATGCGGAATATGCTGTATGCTAAACTATGTGTAGGGACATACTTTTTAAATGTTCAAATTGTAATATTTAACAGTTCTGCTAATTCAGTGACAATCATTTGAGAAAACCTGACTTTATAAGATTGATATGGGTTTTCTCTTATTCTTTTCTTCTTTCTTTATTTTTTCCTAGAAGGAACTGAATTGACAGTCTGTAATTTGGAAATAATAAATGCATGATTTCAGCTCTCACAAGTCACTTTTTTATGCTCTTGCAATAGTGTATAATGATCTGTAGAGTTCAGCCCAAAAGTTTGGCAAAGTGTGTTTTCTCTACATCTAGTTGTTTCAGGACTTGTTCCAGTGATTTCAAATGCATGTACTTGGCTGTATGAATCCCATATTATACTTGAAGCACTTCATAATTCTTGGGATGTTTTTACTCTTAATTATATTGGATGGTGAAAGTTATAATTCATATTAATTTTAATTTTTTTTAAAGGCAAAATGAAAATTGTAATACAAAATTGCTTTGTTCTTCCGAATGTGGCCTCTAGAGGGAAGTAGTCTTTCAGAGCTATAGAAAATAGAGACTTACTTCACTTCTCAGTCAAAGCATGCTCCTCGTAATAATCATAATTATCCATTGGCAATGCAGAGGGATGCTAGAACTCATTGTGTCATTCAATCAATAAAATGCTGCACTCAAAAATTTCAAGCCAGTTTGTTCTTAAAAGTGTCACACAAGCATTTCTATTTGTGTTTCATTATGGTATAAACTGCATAACTGGACCATATGTTCAGCCAAAGCTAGGATTTCTTCTGAAATTCTCTAGACTATCCTAGAAATAAGCAACAATAGAATAAATATTTTTGTTTCCTTGGTGATGAGGAGATTTCATGGGTCTTAGAACTTCCCAAATCTGAGATCTTCAGTCTTTCAAAAACTTGATCTGTTTTACCTGAGTTTAGCTCATGAAAGTGTATGTTATGAATATTTGCCATATAAACACCATTTGTGTTAATGCTGCAGTACTCTTGGCAGCCATGTCTAAAGATATGCAGGTAGGAAGAAGACCAGGTAATCTTGGATCCCAAAATTTTTTTGTTGAGTGGAGAATTGGTCCATTGGACACAAATTTAGTTTGACTGGATCAACAGTCAAAAGCTCAGAATTCTGGTTCCAGCAAGATCTGGGAGGAAAAAGAGGGAAAACTACATTCCAGTCCTATCCATATCTTCCCTACTACTTGACATAGTAATTGATTAAATTATTGTTCTTTGGAGCAGAAATTTCAGCCACAAACCTTCTTTTCCAGATGACCATTCTAATCAATAGGCTACTTTGTCAAGCTCTTTCTTGTACTGTCTGTAGCACAAGATACTATGAATTCTCTTCTGTTTGTAAGAAAATCCTCAAGAGGATGGATTGTGTGCCATCAACATGTATAGCCACAAGACAGTGCAGCCAATCTAATGGGCCTTGAAAGAAGTATGTGTTTTTGCAAGCAAAGAAAGAAATTTATTTCAGGTCCCATTTCCCCCAAAGAAATGTTCTAATCACAGGCCTTTTGTGTAAAATAACTTTTCTTTTCCTGAGAGTTCTCACTTGCCTGGTTTTTTTTTAAGTAGTGACAATTATTGGATTATCTGTAGAAGTTTGATCCAGAAGACATGTTTTGAGAATGAGATTTCCTTCAGAATGTCTAGGAACAAAAACATAAAATTTCTTCAGTCTGATAGATAAAAGCACAAGACAAATAGCAAATTTTGCCATGTATTCAAGGCCAGAGCACTACCAGACACAGATGGAATCATAGATTTACACAGATTTCTGCCTGCAGAACCTGAAAGTCAAAATTCAAGACTCCTATGGGGTCTGGATCAAGAAGTTATAACTTGTAAGAATGATATCTGAATTCTGATTAGTCCTGACCAGAATTTGTTAGTAGATGAAAAACACATTTCCAAGATTTTTTTCAAATATACTCCATTAGGAACAGCCAAAATAAAAATCTGGAGATTTGATCTGAAGAAGAGCAATTTAAAACATTTTATTTGTGCAGAACATGACATTTGTAGCTGCTTTGGGAGAAAATGACAAATTAATAGCAAAACAGTATGAGAAACAGGCCTAATCTCTTGCAATAATTATCAGTTGAAATTTAAAGAGTCTGAAATATTTGGAGCTAGATAAATATTCTTGACTAATGTGCTGTGTTACTGGCAAAAACTTTACTATCGTCTTTTCCACACAGAGCCTGTTTCACCATTAAAAATAGACTGTGTTTTTCATTCACAGCAGCTTGTTTAAAAGCTCTTTAAAACTCAAACAGATTTGATGATGATGATGCCCTATTATGATGCACCACAACAATTGCACTTCCACGTGTCAAAATTATCATGCAACTTCCATTCCTTCAAGAGGAGGGAGACTTCTTTGGATGCCTGCCCTATTCACACATTACTTACCTATTGAGCTGGTGAAGTCACTTCATTTGTTCACATGCTAACACCATTGGTCTTGGAGAACCACGGCATTATCTATCCGCGTTCCTGAGGTCTTTAGTGCCTTTCCAGATCCTGCTGCCCAGTTCCCACCCACCTGTAAATTGGGGTGGATGCTACACTGCCACAGACTGCTGACAGGGGCTGTGCTGCAAGGGCAGCATTGGGAGTCTTGCTGTGAGGGCAGCCAACCCTTCTAGCCTGCTTGCCAGAGAATCCTTTTTCTGGTCTGAAGGATGATGAATTCACAGGATTTTAAGGCTGGAAGCTATAATACCGCTAGGAGTTATGCATGAGGAAGGAGAAGATTTTTTCACTCAACATGAGACCTCTAAATAGTAGGACAAAAGTTTGACCCTTACTGTTCACCCAAGTTGATTGACTGGGTGGATGTGTGTGGGATTTGCTATTTTGTCTGCAGGTTAATTGTTCCATTGTAAGGCCCAGGGGAGAGTGGAAGGAGGGATGGAGGGGAGATTCCAACAGGGATGGCACTTTGGCCCTGGGAGAGATCCTGTGGGGCAGGTGGGTGTGCCCTGAAGGAACATCAGAGAGGGTCTGTTATGGACTGACCATAAATCCTATTCCTTGTCTTCCTGCACTGCTCAAAGGAGAAGAGGTAGAGAACTGGGAGTGAGGAAGTGTTAGTGAGCCTGGGAAAGCAAATGGCAGGACGGTGGGAAGGTGTTTCATTTTTTCTCTTTGTTTCTGACCACCTAAATCTATTTAACTGACAATAAACTAGCTTTCCCCAGGTTGAATCTGTTTTGGTAAGGGATCTCCCTGTCTTTGTTTTGGTCCACAAGCTTTTGCATCTCATTTTCTCCCCCTGTCCTGTTGAGGAAGGGAAGAGAATGAGCAGCTGGGTGGGCACTGGGCAGACGGCCAAGGTCAGCCCATGGCAACGTGTCTGCATTTGTGCAGCATCAGCTCTGACATCCAGTTTTGCAGGTTTACTCTTAGTAACCACTGAAAATTTTGAGCTTTCAGGCACGACCTTGTGACAATTTCAGGTAATGCTATTGTTTACTAGTTCACTACGTTGCATAATTTAGTACACTGAGTTATGTTAGTGGCATGATAAAAAAGTAGGCACAGTTTTTTTGTGCATTTCATAGTAACAAATATTGCCCTTATGATTCTCCTCACACGTCAAAAAACAATGTGTCACAAGAAAAATATGAAATTTAGTAATCCATTCCAATTTACAAGCTGATAGCTGTAGTTAGGGTTGCTGTATGGAACTACAAATTACCACGCATTGATGGTAGCTAGTAATTTTATTTATTTTTCCCTGTGAAGCTTCCTGTTGTGTTTAAACTGTTGCAATCTTTAGAAGTAGAAGTGCACATGGGGTCTGCTGTACTGTAAAATTGCAAGACACAAAGAGCCATCATCAGAAGCAGGAAAGGCAACTTTCCACTTCTTCTGTTTCAAATAGTAATTAAACTACATATATATATATGTAGGGGGGCTTGTGGGGGGGTTTGGTTCTTGTTTTTTTTGTCTAGAAGAAGAACAGCAGTTATCACTGTCTCCAGCAGTGCTATGTGAGCAAGCAGTTCAAGAGAAAAAAGAGAGCTAAGCTGCAACTTGCTTTCCAAATAGAGATGTACTAAAGGGATCATGATTTGTTCAGATGAAATGAAACAGTTTTGTAGGCCCTTAGGAAATGCTAATATGGAAGCAGCCGTACAGGAGAAAAAAATCCATAGTGGGTCTGGAGACCAGGGACTAGGCTGAGCCCCCTGAAAAAGCAGCTTATATGATTGAAGTTAGCAGAATCTGGGGTATTTGCTTCTGTTCTCAATTTGATTTGACACAAATGCTTTCTAATTACTGCATTTAAGGTTGAAAGACTTGCCTGTGGAAGAGCTTGGGTTTTTTCCAGTTATTTCTTTCTTCAAAGTCATGCTCAGCATGAGCCAGGCTAGCTGGTGTCTGGTTGGAACTTCCAGCCTGATTATAATGAGAATCAGACCCAGGCCTTTCATGTCAATGGGCAGAGAGCAAACCCAGAGTGTGCATTCCTAAAGGTGATGTGGTGCTGCCCAGAAAGCTTAAATGATTTTTTTGTTTCAAGACTTCAATTAAATAAGACCATTCCTTGGAGGTTATTATGTCAATCGGTGTATTTGCACTGCATGTATACAATCCTACTGCTGAAAATTTGAGCTCTTTGTTGTACTGTGCAGGTACAAGAGAACAACGTTTGAACAGAGACATCTGCATCACCATGGGATTGAACAGCTCTTTATTTAGTTAAAGATATATGTAATTAATAAAATCCTTTTCTCCTGTCATGTTACTTCTGAATTTGTTTTTGATATCTCCAGTAATATTCCGAGAAATTTTCGGATAGTGTGCTGAGAAAAGGAATGCCTGGATTAAAGGTAATTCAGTGTAAATAACAGTGTTTATCTGCAGGAGATTCGGTAACAGAGATTAGAAATTTGTGTCAAATTTGTCAGCTCTACTTGTGCCAGTGGCATGAATTGCCCCTTCTAATGGAACACTATGTAATCCTTTGCATTGAACAATTAAGAGAGGCACAAGTGGTACTTTATTTCTCTACATTTGTCCAGCTTTTTTTCTTTCTTCTATTTTAAGAAAGATGAAATTAATAATTTGAATGCAAAATGTGAGCATCTTTGCCACCTATGTCCACCTTGTGATTCAATGTTTCTGAATGTTTCAGCTGAAATACAGGTAACAAATTATTTACATTTTTAAATGCAAGTCTGAATTAGTTTAAAGAGCAGAATTTATGGAAATAGAAAACAAACAAACAAATAAATAAAGCAATTATTTGTTTGATTTTTTTAAAAGCAAGATTTTCCTCAACTAAACCATAGCACAGATTTAATATGACACACAGGTTAGTAGTGCATTTCCTGTGTGGATTCCCCTCACCCTATGAAGAAAGTGAACAGGAAAGAAAATACCTACCCGGCATTGTTTCTTTCCTTCTAACCCTGTTCAAAGAGGTACTGGTCGGTGGAGTGGGGCTGTAAACACGCAGGGTGGGTAGCAAAACACAAGGTGAGTCAGCACCTTGGAGAGCCACCAGCACTGGCAAGAAAGTGTGCAACAGGAGTCCCATAAAGTGCAGTCCTGATGTTGCCTCCAGGAAGCTGATGAATTATTTACTGCAGCCTGACACATGCAGGAAGATGAACATGAGTGTAAGGGAGATGTACATAGGGACTGACAGACACAGGCATACCCTTAAAATGTACAAAATCTGTTAAAATGAGTCCTGTAACTACGTCACTGTGAGAGTGTTGGGGAGGGAATCATTACAAATGTGAGCTCACAGCATTAACGCAGCTTTTCTTGGCTTCCCACAAGTCAATTATCCCCACTGAAGTTCTGTTCGTAGCTCCTGATGTATTGTTGACCTTACTCTCACAGCTTAAATGGCTAATAGCTTTTTTTAATCTTTCCTCTTGGTGTTATAATAGGTAAGTATTTCTAAAGCACCAAATGAAACAGTACAAAGCACAAGAGAAGCTTGTCACCCTGTCTGACCAACTAATATATTTAATGATGTTTCTTGTACTGTTTCAGAATAAGTTTCTTTCTTCAAAAAACTATCCCAAGCATTAGATTGTCTCAGACTTGCATTCCTCTGATCACTGTTCAAGACATCGCTAGATTTTATCTTCATGCCTTTGACAAAAAGGGGCGAGTACTTGTTTTTTGTATTGTTGGCTGAACTCAGAATTCAGAACTACAGTAAGCACTTGTAAATTTCAAAAATAATTGAAAGAGATGCTGCTATTTTTTGAGTGTTTTTCAGTATGCTCAATCCAATTCATCCAATTCAAGGCACAGAAGATGCAGACTTTACCGAAGTAATCTATAACCTTGAGGAAATACACACAGGAAGAATACAAAAATCCTTCAGTTATAGCTGATACAAGAGGAAGATCCAAATGATATAGACTGTGCTGTTATCTTCAGATACCCCATATTTTATTTTCCTTGGAAACCATCATTTAATTGGCTGCATTGCATTGAGAAGGTGAATGAAGGCAGGCTGGTATAACAAATAATGTTTGTATTGGGAAGTGGTGAGATGTGACAGAAAAAAATAATGGGTGTAAGAGAAGGGAAGAAAGTGAAACAGAAGGATAAGGTATGTGCTTTTATTTCAGTGTTTTTGTAGGTGTTTTTGGGGTTGAGACACCTGGAATAATAACTCAGACAAATCTGTACGTGCTAGCTTCCAGAAAACATGACCAATGTTTGCTGCGTTTTTGGGTTTTTTTTTCATCTTCTCAATATCTGTTATATAAAAAGGAGCAGATGCAGAAGGATCCAGTGGATTGCTGTTCCCTGGGAACAGACACAGTAAGGAGTTCAAAGAGACAAATCCATACACTGTTCTAGATGAGATTGTCTTTTACTCTGTCTCCTGTTTTATTTTTCGTTTCCTTCTGCTATGATAGCTATGCCTGTACAATGGTGTGACAGCTACTGATAATTAACTGCAGTTTTGGCAAAAAGGGAAAAATGGAAACCAAACAAGATCACAGACTCATAGAATGGCTTGGGTTGGAAAGGACCTTAAAGATCATCTAGTCCCAACCATCCCTGCTATGGGCAGGAACATCTCCCACTGCGTTGCTCAGGGGCTTGTCCAGCCCCATCCACCAGTGCTGTAGCCCTGTCAGAGAAGGTCACCAGATTTGTCAGGCATGTTTTCCCTGTTGTAAAGTCATGTTGGCTGTTACCAACCACCTCTTTATTTTCCATGGGCCTCAGTATAATTTCCAGGAGAATCTGCTCCATGATCTTGCTTACCACAGATGTGAGACTGACCAGTCTGTAGTTCCCCAGGCCTTCTAGTTTTCTCTTTTTAAAAATGGGAGCTTTATGTCCCTTTTTCCAGTCATCGGGGACTTTACTGACTGCCATAATTTTTCAAAAATGATAGACACTGGTTTAGCAACTTTGTCTGTCAGTTCCCTCAGAACCCATAGATAAATCTAATCAGGTCCCAAGGACATGTGCACATTCAGATTGCTTAGATGGTCTCAAACCTTATCTTCTCCTACAGTGGGCTTGGGATCTTCATTCTCCCAGTCCCTGCATTTACCTTTTCTGTCTGTGCTGGAGTGACTAGAGCACGTGCCATGGAAGACCGAAGCATAGAAGTCATTGAGAACCTCTTTCTCTTTGTCCAGGATAGCCACATCTCCCATTTCCTTCCACAGAGGGCTCACATTATGCCTGGTCTTGCTTTAGTTTGCAATATATCTATAGAAGCACTTCCCATAATCTTTGATACCACTGGTAATCCTTGATTCCCTAACCTTATCCCTAGCTTCCCATATAGTTTCCCTGTATTCTTCCCAGGCCACCAGTCCTTGTTTCTACGTTCTGAAAACATCTTTTTTCACTTTGAGTTTGCTCAGCTGCTCCTTATCCATCCAAGGACACATCCTGGTGTTCTTGCCCTATTTCCTTTTGCTTCCCAAGACATCCAAGAGAGGAAAAAAATGTGGGAGGATATTAAGGGCGAGAGTCAAATTGGAAAGGAGAGCAGTCTGAACAGGCAAGTCAACCCACATAACGGTTATTGCTTTTTCCTAACAATTTTAATGCAAGTACAATTTACACTGTGACAATAATTCACTCAGCTTTTCACTGTCTTCTGGTAACATTCACGACATTTCTTTCTCCACTCTCTTCTGTCAGCCACAGAAGAAAGGAGAAAAGTAAATATCCTGCTCTCCAGAGTCCACAAATTAAATGATAGCAGAATGTTTTGTTGTCATGTTGTTTAAGTGAGGATCTAGAAAAGCAATTCATACTATTATTACATTTGGTTATTAGATCTTGGGTGGGCCTGTTTGCCTATTCAAATATTTCAGGCCAGCTTGTGCATATGTGACACTATAGAAGACTCTTGCCATAAATATCATCAGTTTTGGTATTCTTGCCAAACAGGTTCTATTCTAATCAGAGCTAAGTAGCTTTGGAAAGCTTCAGAACTTTTTTAGAAAAGTTTCAAAGTGGGGATGTTTGCTTAAAATGTACCAGTGCTTTAAACACTGTTGACTCCTGAGTTGATAATTCTACCTAACTTTTTTATTTTTTCCTGATTAGACAACACCAATTCCATGAAATCAGAGATTCTACATGGCCGAGAGTGTGGAAGGAGCAAAGGGTTCTGATCAGAGATGACCTGCATCTTCTGAGGCTTTATTACCCTCCTGAAATAAACAAAAAGTCACTGATCACAGGAAAATGGAAGATAAAGAGGGCTAATGGGAATGCACCTCTCCTATTCTCCTTCTCTTTACCAAGTGGTATATAACTTGAAAGAGTGCAGAGCTCCCCTCTAGAATGGAAATGATGTTTTTCTAGTCATCTGGCTGCAAATCAATGATTAGTGCTTACAATGAAAGGACAAAACCTCTCTTAAACAAAAAGAAGATAAGTTAGTGGTTATGCAAAATGAAGGGTCACAGCAATCTATTAGTAATTCCTTTTTTAATTTCAAAGCCTAAAATAATTGGACACATCTTGCCCTCATTTGCACCTGTGCAAATCCTGTTATTTCCAGGAAGGCTTTACAAAGAAGACAAAACTTATCCCTTGCAAATTAAGAAATGAACATGTAATGAGAAAGAAATTGGTTGCCTTCCATTTCCCAAGGTATTCATTTCTCACTGATGAAAATTTTCTGCAGTCTTGTATTTTATATCTATCCAGGATTAGAATCTGGACCACAGGCTGTAGCTGTGCCATTGCAGCAAACAAGGTCCATTTGTTTATGCTTAGATGTTTGATTTGGTACTAGTTTCTTACTGTCCTGGAAGCTGGGAAACATATTAATGTCCTCAAAGTGCAGGAGATGTCCAGAATAATATTTTGCTTTCCATTCTGTGTTGAAATGTGAAGGTAATTGGATGCAGTGGTATTGTTCCTGGGAGAAGCTTGGTCAGTATTTGAGACTGGAACTGTGAGAACTGAACATCCTAGTTTCAGTTTTGGCACCCAGTTTCAGCAGGATGCTGTGAGACTCCTTTTATTTTAAAGTACAGCCAGCTGTGACCAGCAAAAAATTAGCTGGATCTCACAAGTACACTGAAGCTCTGAATGGACTGATGAACACCTCCCCCAGCTCCAATGAAGGGAATAGAAATTACAGGTACACAATATCTTATAGACCCTACTGGGCAATTTGTGCCCTCACATATGCTAGTGTGGAATCCCTGAAGTAAATTTAATGCTCTGAATTCACATTACACTGGTTGAAGGGGCTGATTAACAGTACACAAAAAAGGCCAGTGCTCCAGATACTGATTTAAGGGATCAAAACATCACACACACACACGCACACACACACACACACAGAAAAAAAAACCCACACACACACACACAAAAAAAACCCCCAAAACACCCCCCCAAAAAAAAAAAAAAAAAAAAAAAAAAAACAAAAAAACAAAAGCAGCATCCCAGGTGAGATAGTTGTGCTTTTTGGAATCATGAAAACACTTAATGTGACTACATGGTATTTTTTCAAAGTGTAATTTCATCTTCACTATTATTACAGCCCTTCAAAAGGGATGATGGTCTGCTACCTACAAAAAATATTCTCTCTAAATAACAATTGCTTTGCATTGAATCCTTACACTCTGTATCATATAATTGCTGAAAGAGACTGAAAAATTTTAACATATTTGTAAGCAAATATAATACAACTGTCTTTTGAAGAAAAATGTATTTCACTAATATTAGTAATTGCATGTTTATTACAGCTTTGTCTGCCAAGATAAGGAGGAAAACTGTACACAGGCTAGTTTTAAATTAAATAATGCAGAACAATCTTTTTTTTCTGTCTATCATAATTTTGCCCAAAATTAGAGTGCAATTTACAGTTTTATACTTCCATCTGCGTCGTTTTGCTATCAAGTGAAATTCCAAATATACTATGGTGAAGCTTTTTATTTCTTCAGTTGTTTTTTCCTTACTTTTCAGTTGTGTTATTGACATTTTTAATATAAGCTTACAAAAGGAACAAAGCAATTACTTCACTGTGAAAAGTAGTATGGCTCATCCACATGTACCATAAACTGACAGCCTCATTGTAGTCATGTAAATGTTGAAGAAATGTTGACCTTGAGATAATAATATCTTTTTTCTCTAAATGTGGAGCTTAAAAAGCAAAATATAATGTATTACAGTGTTTATTGTCTCTGCTGCTCAAATCCATGATGAGAGAGGAACGTAACTGAATTCTGAGGTTTCAATGCAAATAAAAGTTCTCAGACAGGTTTTCAGGAGTGTTTTAACTGTGTTTTGAAGGTATTTTCTTCCATATCACAATCATCAGTTATGGGTTTTTTCCTTTTTATTCACATATTTTATATTTTTCTTTAATAGACAGGATGTTATTAGTGTTATTTTAAAACAGATTTCATTTGTAGGAAATCAGGAAGTGATGGTGGTTCCTTCAATAATTGATTTAGTTCAGGCTTGTTCTCCTGTAAGGATCAAAAGACCTGAAATATTCTTTTTATCATAAAAAGTTTCAGAGAATGGCCCATGCTTCTGGAGCACAGGCCTTTATTTTGTCTAATGCTTCCTGGTACAATGGGCCTCTGTGGAACTCAAGTATCTGATAAAGTTGAGAAGGAGAGGAGTTGAATTGGGAATGTAGCCTCTAAGTCAACTATAACCCATTTCTGTCCAACATATTCATTCTTTCATAATTTGGATAGTATTTATCCAGAGTATATGAAATGAGTACTCTCTCTACCCAGAGAGTGGAGATTATCAAGGAAATGTTTTTTGCAATGAAAATTTTAGAAAATAAGGTAAACATTCAGAGGAAAATAACATACTTTTGTCTTTTACTATAATGTGGTATTTATTATGCTGATAATAAAAAGGATGTAAAACTACCTAAAGACAATATAAAATCCACCAGATGTTTTACTTTCAAATGGCATTACAATGTACATATTTTTTCAATATCGAACATGAAAGACTATTTAAAGCATGCTATGTTATCAAGACTACTTAAATAATTTTAGAGTGCATCTGTAATAGAAGGTTGCACCCAAAGATCATTATTATTACCTTATTGAAAGGTTATTTATCTCCAAGTTTTCAAAATATTTCTGTAGGAGCAACACGTATCTCAGATGTTGAGCAAGTGCTTTGATTAGCAGCTCTATATTGACAAGTAGTCCCTGAGGTAATTTGATATCCTGGGGAATGAATGCACAGTGAAAGAGACTAAATCAGATTAGGGAATCATTTGCCTGCCAACCATTAGCACACAGCAGTTTCTGAAGCTGTGATCTGCAGTTAGCTTTGTGTAAATTAGTTTATCAACTTGTATGAATGTTTAGAGACTGTTTTAACACTGTTTCTGAGTATTTCCTCTAACAGTGATGAAGGCTGATAAATGTCTCCTTTCCAAATCTCTTGCTGTATCAGTGTAGCTGGGAAAGAATTAGTGGGCGCCAAGTAAAGAACCTGAAACAGAGATGAAGATGTGTTGTATACTGAGTGCTGCAGTTATGATTTAAGCACAATGTATTACTTGACCATATGTGCACTGTTTTGCAATATAATTTTTTTTGCAATTTACCTTTTGATCATTTCACTAGAGATCTCTGTGGCAGACAAAGAATGTTAACATACTAATTTTTCAACGTCATAGCCTTGAATGTATTAGACTTGTAGAGACACGGAAAAAACTTGGCACATGTGAAGGCCAAATTATATGTTCTGAACATACAAATTTAAAAACTATGCAGAATTATACAAAAATGTATAGCTTTGGTATGAAAAAACTTCACGAGTGGTTAATTACTTATAATAGGAAGATAATTTCTCATCTGTTTGACTTAGATTTATCAATATTATTATTTGTGCAGCTTTTTAGTGTAATTACTTTTTTCTGTAGTTCCTCAATTGTGTCTGTTTTTTCCATGAGAGGATTCTATTTAAATTGTGCAAAATGTGGAATTCAAAGATGTTCAGCAAGCCGTTAACATAACATTGCGTGGGAGGTACAGAAAAACATTTTATATTAAATTTGAAAATTTACAGGGCTATTATGTGTCTCTAAACCCTTCAGCTGTTTTGTACCTTTCTCTGAAATTATGTTTTCCTGTAGCTGGTGTACTGAATTTGTGTCTTTGAAGGGTCTTTGAGACCTTTGTTAATTTGCTTATTTTGCAAGTGGCTTTGAGGAGATGAGAGCATGCCACTCACGTCTCCTGTTGTTTGTGCAAAGTCACAAATTCACAGCAGAGATAACTTTGCATTGCTTGCAGGATCCAGAACATGTTTCACACTTTGTTATGAGATCTGCTGTGACAGTATAGCTGATGCACTAAGGGGGGGATGTGTTCATATTATGCACTGGAATTAAACCAAGGTATTGCAATTACCTAGACCTTAGCCAAGACTACAGAATTTATAAATCAGAGTATTCATTACAGCTGGCATCTGACCCTGTTGTCTTTTCTGATGAGCAGATTTTCAGCTCATGTTTTCTGCTAACCTTCTTCAATCTTAAGAATTTAGATGACCTGTGACTCTATTTTGGATGTCTGAAAAATAAGTCCCGTATCTTTTCTTTTTACCCCTAAGTATGAAGACTGGAATTCTGAGGGGAATCACATTGTATTTTTCTGCCTATGGAAAAGAGTTTGGAATATTGTTAGGAGAAGGAAGGGGGAAAAAAAAGGAAATCCAAGAACAATGAAAAATTTTATCTTCTAAAAGTATGGTAGGAAATATTAAAATGCAACTGAGACACATGACCCTTAATAGCAAAATCATTTAAGTTACTAACTCTGAGAACAAGCCATGAAACCAATATATTTATGCCATGTTAAGAGACTTCAGCAGACTGTTCAGGGATGAACCTACTTGAAATAAGGAAAACAGTTCTTACTGTCCTCACCAAACTAACATCCACTGTCAAAAACAGCCTTTTCTACACAAAATTGATTTTCTATGACAAAATACTTATTTAGATATACCATTTTCTGATAAGGTTATGTTGGGAGAGTTCAAGTAATGATCTAAGGGCTGCTTTTGTTTTGAGATGCAATTGTTTCTGCCTAAAATAGAAATCTATTTTGCTTTAGGGATCTTTGGTCTGGAGGTAACCATACCATTTAAGTGGTATTCGTTGTATTTAGTTATATTTTGCAATAGATATGACACTTAATTTCTTCAATTTGAGACATCTGTAGTAGCTTTTTGTTTGGTTGGTTTGCATTCTTCTTTTTTTTTTTTTTTTTTTTTTTAACATATTAATCACTTTTACACAAAGTAAATGAGCAAATGCAAAGTTATTCTGTGTCCTGGGTGGTGGCATTTAAGTGAACTGTCATTATGCAGGTATGAGACCCGGTCAGCTCTCAAAGACAGTCATGGAAAGTACATAGATTCCTTCCAACTAGTAAAGGAGCAGCAAGCAGAACTGAAAGCAGAATACAGCTCATATGATGTTTCTCACATCTCAAAAACAATATGGCATTCTTGTTATCCCACCTTAAAAAGGGGCTAAGAGAATAAAAAACACAAGAGTAGCTGAGATGGTCAGAGGTGTGCAGTGAATTGAGTAGATAATTTTGCTTCACCTGGGAAAAGAGGAATATGTTGAAAGCTGATGCAGTGTTATGTAAGGAGTGTTTATTCACAGAACGTCCTAATGCAAGAGGTTACAGGTAACAAATGAAGCTAATGGGCTTGACATTATCAGCTTAAAACAGAATAACCAAACAGAACTCAGTGTATAAGGTAAGTTGAAAAGTATGATAGGCATGAAAATTAAATGTCTAAATTAAAGGTGAATAGAAATAATTGGCTGGAATCAAACATGGTGGTCTACTTGCAGTCTATGGCTTCATGTGTCCCTATATTATTGCAGGTTTGGTAGTGACCATTTTTAGACAGATTTTGAAGGAGCTTTTGGTCTGTCTCAATGAGAAAGAAACAACTTCTGTTCCTGTAGGTCTTTAGACATTATTCCATCAGGAATTGCCATCTTGTGCCCTTAGATAAAACCTCATTTACTGTCAGCTGCTCTCCTTCAGATTGATAATAGGACTGTGGTCACAGCCTTCATTACTCTCTGCATTCTTTGCCATAGCTCTGACAATTGCCATTTGTTTTTTATCTGAGATTGGGCAGTTGGTGGTTGATGTGTACATGTTTCTGTTTCCTCAGACTGACATGCATTTAATTTAGTTCTGGATTTTGTTCAGCTGCTTTGTTTTGCCTAAATGCTCTGGAGGGTGAGCCCACAGCCACAAATCTTTCCAGGTTTGTGTTCAATTTGCAAATCCTATATTTGTAGCAGAACAGAATGCACTCTTTTTTCTCAGTGGGAGTGTTTGTCAGACCCTTTTTGGCAACAGCAATAAGTAGTTTCTGGTCAATTCCATCTAACACTGGCCTCCCATAAATAAAGATGGGGAACTTGTTACACTGGTAGGCTCAGGCCACAGAGGTTTTTTCTTTCTGTACACATCAACACTTACGGCATTCAGACACTAAAGGAACATATTGGTCTCTGGTTCTGGCAATACTGCTGAAAACAGCTCTTAGAAACTGAGAAACTGGCTGAGATCTTAACTCAAGATTGTCTCTTTCACTGGAATGGAAGGTTAATACACACTTCATACTGGTTTATCTAAATGAGATGCTAAGTTACACTCAAAACAATCTCTTCAGTGCTTCCTTTTAATTGCTCTTATTGGGAAGCGAATGATCAGCACTGTCTTCCAAATACTGTGCATTTTTTTTGAGTTCTCCTTTTCCCTGTTATATTTCTTCTATTACAGGCAATTAATTCATTTTTCCCCTTTTTTATTTGTTCTTCTGTCCCTTAGATTTCTATCTTACTATATTTTTTTTCTCCTTGTTTTTCTTTCTCATTTCTGCCTGTTAGAGCAACCAAAAATACTTCATTGTGTTCTTCTCTTGCTCCTTCAAACTAGAATATCATTCAGATAATATCCTATTATACCATCAAAATTTTCTATAGAAGTGTTACCAAACACGGAATACACTGCAAAATAAAGAAATTAAGTCTTCCAAGAAGCTGGAGTGCTTTTTGGGATTTGGGTGTGTATTTATATTTTGTCTTTTTTTAAATTGTAGGCCTTTGTACCATCATCAAGGAATGGAAAATAGCTTCTTGACCGTTTCTCCTAGACTTTCCCATCACAGTAGCAAGAAGAAAATGTCTTATACTCTTTCCCATTTATTTTGGATGCATGTATGAGTTCTTGCCTTATACAGTGAAAATGGAATGAGCCTTAATTGTTCAGCCTGAGAGCAAGTAACTTAATTAATTTAACAAGTTTCTCTTGAGGAGACCAATATGGACATCGAAGATTTATGTAATATATACATATACATAATGTAACTATTACATATAATATAATTTGGTAGATATCTTATTTTTCTTTACAATATCTTTAGATACGTTTTTAATTTTTTTCAGTCGCCTCTTCTTCTGTTGAGTTTATACTTCACATCAAACAATAGAAAAGAATCTATTCTTAACCCTATATTGGGCATTTTCTATTTTAATGCAAATTTTCTCCCCTATTTGTTGTCCTATTTGTATGTTTTCCCCTAAGTTTAATTCCCTGTGCCTGCCCATTCATCCTTAGGAACATTGAAATATAACCTGGTTATTCTGACATTCAAAGCAACCTTGTGCCTTCCACAATTTGTTCTCCAAAGTAATTTCTCAAGAACTCCAGTTTTGATGTCTATTCCTTGGGTCTCTTAACTGTTTCATTGTTTTTGTCAGCAGATGACTGGAAAAGTTAAGTTCATCTTCTTCATGAGGATAAAGATTAAGTTCATCCTCATTCTACATCAGTCTTGATGGATGCTTGCCTGTTGTACCCTAAAATGTTTTGTGATGATGGAGACTCCATAGTTTCTGTAGGCAGCCTCTTGTATTTTATCATTCCTACCTTTACAAAGTCTCCTCTGCAGACTAATCGGAAACTTCCACGGATCACTTCAAGTTTTTTATTTCCACTCATAATACCATGAGCATGAGGAACATACTGTAAAGAAGAGGAAGAGCACAATATATTTTTAAATATTTTAACAGCACTATTTAACCTATTAAACCACTTGTNATTCTTATTCTTACATACTTAAGTCTCCTTATTAACCTCCTGGCCTTTCCAATAGGTTATACCCTTCATTTAAGTATATTTGCAGACACAATACCTTGAGGCCATTCCAAGGTTGGATAAGACTGAAGGGTTATATTCTGTATCTGACAGGCTGTATGCCTGTTAATGCCTCCCAGTACTTTATGGGGTCTTTACAGAGTGCTGCAATAGCATGACATTGTTGATGGCTAGGAAGTTTGTAATTTTTAAAATTCTGTTGTAATAATCTTTTTATAATTCTATTACAATTGATTTTTGCTTGCTTCTTGAATTGTAATCTCTCTTTACCCTAAAAATCAGATATCTAATTTGCCAGGATCCTTTTGATTTTGTTATTTTCACTGTTCATCGTGTCCCTCCCCTTCTGGTGCCATGAATAGTGTTTAATAAGCATATGCTATATTCATTCATCAAGTTATTATTGATTGTATAAATTGATACTATAGCTAAGGAGGAGTTCTGTAATGGTGCCCTCAGTTTTCTCATTAAGTTGTTGATAGCTAGTTTGAGAAAGATTTTCTAAACACCTCTGCAGCCTCTCTAGATCTTTTAGTAATTACTGAGTTGGCCAACAAAAATGGCATTTGAGGTAAATCCTCTATGAAAGCTAAAATGTGTAAAAGACCACTTCATCTGCCCACAAAACCTGTTTCTCTGTCAGAGAAGTGAAATAAATTAGTTTGATCTAATCTGCTTATGATGTATGCACGGCATGTCATTCGTGTCTCTGCTTTTTTTTCCAGATGTTTTTAAATCATGTGTGTGTATTTGAATGGAAATTGGAATCAAGACTAAGTCACCCTTCTTTAATTTTTTCTTTGAAAGGATGTTTACCAGATTTCCCCTCACCTAGCCTTTCTGTACCTTACCCACCCTCCAGAGATGAACAATATATTACACAGGTCATCATTAATTACATGACCAAGACAAAAAAAAGCCTGTCTCCTAGGACAATCTGTTCCAGTAATTACTGCTGTCAAGGTGGAATAGTTTTTGCTGTTGTTCAATCTGAACCTTCCAAGTTGCAATTTGTGGCTGTTGTCCCTTGTTATGTTGTCTACCAGTACTGAGCTATTGTTTGTTTATTTAGAAAGTGGTTTTTCTGCTCAGAAGACCTTTATGGATGGTGTTTCTCTGTCTACCTATGTTTCAGGCTTATAAGCAGTATTTTTTTCTTGGCTTTCACTGGAAAGTACATTTTAAGTGAAAAATGCCAATAATGCCCTCTAATACAGAAAGCCTTATACTTACTCATTTGATTTTGTCGATAATCCCTATGGCAAGTGTTACTTGCACTACCAGAGGCATAAGAAGTGTGTTTAATAAAAGCCATGAGTTTTTGGAAGCTATTAGATTATGAAATGTAAGCCTGGATTTATTGAGAACTTATTCATAATATCAGAAGGCTGGTTACTGTTCCTGTGATGGTTTTATTCTCTGCCTTGATTTCTTTTAGCCAGGAGATTGATCCAAAGACAACTGAGATTTTTAAGTTGATTTGATATCAATTTAGTATTTCACAGAGGCTCCACAAATTCCAATAAACTGAATTCATGTTCCAGTGCTCTAATTCTAAGTTTACCAAGCAGAACCACTTGATGCAATGCTACCCAATATGTGAGAAGAACAGAGGAGACCAGAAAAATACTTTCCTCCCTTAATCATGACAGTATTGGTGCTGCCTGATTCGATGCTGGGATTTTAAACTATTAAATACCTGATTTAGTGAAGTTCTTAAAGTCATGTATAGCTTCAATCATTTGAGTAATTGCAATGATGCTTAACACAAGAGGTAAAATTGAATTCTTCTCCTGAGAGGTTTGTCTAATTTATGCACTAGAGTATGTTGTATTTGTTGTATTTGTTGTATTCAAACAGAACTATAATGTCAACTCAAGAGAATCAGTGTTTTGCCTGAATTCCAGCTTCCCTCTATCATTAAACAAAAAACAAATTAAAAATTCTGTCATAAATTTGAATTTTTTGAATGTGTGACATTTGGTGCCAAAAGTATTTTTCAAAAACTGGTTTTAAATTAAAGGGAATATTTTTCACAGCTTTATCTATTACAATATAAACAAGACTTATTTCATGAAACACTAACTTAGAGATGCTTTGCTGGGAGAACTGATTACAATATTTGTTTTCTTGTGGATAGTCAGTGTCATTAGTAAATCACACATAACATTTATTAAGACCTATTAATTTTCTCTTCATTTTAAAAGTCATAGATGCACAAATGTCCTCTAGATGATTTGAAAAATTTTGTGCTGAAAAAAGTGAGATATGAAAAATATGAAGAAATAACTCATGAATATTTTGACTAATGAACTGACATCATAGATAAATTATGAAAAATTATTTTAGGGCTTAAACAATTTTTACCTTTTATAGGCTATTTTAGCACTGATTACACAAGTCTCTCAGTCTTGAGAAAACTTGTGGGCAGGGAGGTGAAGCAATTGGCTGCAGAGGAGCCTGTAGCCCATATATGATAATATTTCTGTAGCTCATGTACCTTCTATGTCTGAGTTAATTCTGTTTGCACTATACAGTGGTGCAAGACAGAGGAGAAATGGGAATCTTAAGGGCATGATATTGACTTTAATGATGGTGTAAATTCAGGTGATTCTGTCTTCAGAAAACCTATTTTTTTATAACTAACTCCTAATTTTACTGCAAGTGAAAGCAAGGATATTAAAAGCCTTAGTGAAAAAGTAGTCTTCTCTCCCTAGATAGTCAGATCCAGCAGTTATGGAAAGCATTGGATGTATTATGAAAACAACTTGTCTGTCAAAAACCACATGTGGCTGAATTATACATTTAATTGCTGTGGTAGTGGTTTTGGAATTGTATGCAGGATTACAGCTGCTGGGTTTTTTTAGTTAATGTCCTGCTAGTGTAATTTAAGTGCACATGCCATGGCACAGCCAAAACTGGGACAGAACTCTGCAAAAAGTTCGACTAATCCAAATTTTCTCTAAAATCCTTATTTTTTTTTTCAGTAACACTGTCCAGAAATGACATTGCTGTATCCTAGATACATCAAGCAGCAAAATAAAAGCAGTTTACCTAAAACCTGTGGGTAAACAATAAAACAAACTTATCAAAATCAAGCTCTTCTAAAATGTAACTGAAAAGCAAAGGTTTCTCTTCTGTCTGAAAAAGGAAAAGTTTCTGTTGAATTTGCATTTAAAAAACAATGGCGAAATAGAAACATGGTTCAAATATCTCTCTGCAAGATATGAAAATACAGGTAAAGATCCTGGGGTTTCCACATGGAAATACACTGCATTTTGAAAAAGTTTTCCTTTGTTGTTCTTTTGTTGTCATCCTCTGAAGACTCTTCGCTATTTCTGTTTCAATGGGAAAAGTAGCTCTAATAGGTCTTCAGCAAGCATAAGACTTCTGTCAAGGACTAAGTGACTGGAAGGGAAAAAGTCTAGAACGGTAGATATAGATCTGATCTCTCTACAAAACCTATGACATCGTTTGGATACTTGGAATCTGATAAGTGTTGAGGAAAGGCATGCTAAGCAATTAGATCTAATCAGGAGAATTAAAACTAGACATATTCATACATATATGAATTACAGTCTAAAGAGAATGGGCAAGATCTTCAGCTGCAACACATCAGATGAGATACTATACTGTATCTAATTTTTTTGCAGAACTCTGGTTTTGTGAAAACAGTGAGACATATGTTAAAATTATTTTCAAAAACTGGGATGGTACTTAGCCAAAATTAAAATAGACTCAACAAGCTATGCTGTATTTAGCACATTCGAAAGCCTGCAAATAGTAATGAGTGATTTCCTCTTCACTAATATAAATGTAGTGCACACACAGTATGCATAAAAGTGTATTTATTTTATCTTTATACATTTTGTATTATTTCAATACTATTTTTATGTATACGTATTT
>VZRM01005306.1:624555-784878 GCA_013397955.1 Grantiella picta | reverse complement strand
TTTGCAGATTGTGGGACGGACTCGTGTTGGAGGAGTTTATAGAGGACTATCTCTGTGGGAGGGACCCCAAGCTGGACTGGTGGAAGAATGTGATAAATCGTCCCCTTGAGGAGGAAGAAGCATCAGAGACAACATGTGATGAACTGAGCACAGCCCCCATGTGCCATGGGTGGAGAGGAGGTACAGGAAACTGGGAGTGAAGTTGGGCCCAGGAAGGAGCGAGGGATGGGAGAAAGGCATTTTAAGGCTGGAATTTTTTTATTTTTCATTACTGTACTCTGATTTGATTTGGAATAAATTAAACAAATTCCCTCCAAATTGAGCCTGTTTTGTCCATAAAAGTACTCAGTGAGTGCTCTCTACCTGTCCCTATCTCAGCCCAGGAGTCTTTCATTATATTTTCTCTCCTCTGTCCAGCTGTGGAGGGGAGGGACAGAGAGGCTTTGGTGGGCGCTTGGTATCCAGCCACAGTCAAACCACCACAACTAGTTTTAATATTTTGGCATAATAGCAACATTGTTCACCACAACAAGACATGTAGAAGGTGTAATTTTTATTTATTTTCTTCTCTTTTGGTATGCTTAGATAAAAGTTTCTGTGTCACACAGCTTCTGAGCCTTGTTGGGAAAGGGAAAAGTCCTTTTTATCCTTTTTTACACTTCATTTTTGTTTTTCAAGTCTTAGAAATGCCTGATGCAAATGCTGAGAGCTAGAGCTAGTAACAAATGTGTTCAAGAATCAGAAAGGTCCTTTCATATTGTTAAGGTTTGTTCTCAGGTTTTTCCTGCCCTCTCTATATATATCGGGGCCAATGAGGCCCTTTTACCAGATGTCATTAATGTAATATGTTATAGTCTTACTCTGGGTGTCCTGTTTCTGAAGGACTGGGAATCATGATCTCACCTTCTCTCCTGCATTGATAATTTTTACTACTGGAAGGCTTGAAAGATCCTGTGGAAGGGTTGTAAACAGAGAAGAAAAAAGCAGTGGAGGGTTGTTTCCTATTGTCTTTGCTCGTGAGACTGGGAGATTTTTAGTTAGATTTAAAAAAAGTTTTGAGGTTTCTTTTAAAGCACTGAAATGCTTTTCACATGTGAAAAGATTGGTGTGAGCTTAGTAATTTGTGCCGTTAATGATCTGGACAGTATATTCCCATATGATATGGCTAACAGTTCACTTTAGTGTTGAGAATATGGATTTCAATGCCATATCGTTCTGATTATTTACATCTTATTTTATCTTCATTCTGATCAAAGTTCTCTGAGAACTTTGGAAGTGATTAATTCTCGCTGAAACTTTTTTCCTGTAAATGTGTGTATATTTTTTCAACGTGTGTCTGTGCACATAAAATCTAAAGTAATTCCCTCTAAAGGTGAACTTCATTTTACAACTTTTTTTTCTACTAAATTTTATGACAGATATTGATTTGGTGAACTCAGCAGCCCTACCTTCAATGCCTGTCCTTTCTCTGGCCCATATGCAGCTAGGCATTGGTGGGATCTTTGAAGGACTTTATTCCCTTGATAAGCTTTCCAAAATTATTTGGTTTACCCTAGTGTTCTTACTTAGGGCCTGCCTGCAGCCCTTTAAAGTATCCCTATGATCTCTATGATCTGCCAGCCCTGATGTTCTTCTCTGGGAGTGAGCTGCACAAAATCCTGCACACAGCATATCACATGGCTGCTGCTCATGCTCTCTTGGCTGGCAGGGCTGGAGAAGGTGGGCAAAGGATAAACAAAAAGAGTGTTTAAAATATCTATTATCTATTTACATATTTACTCAGTGTTGGTACCTGTAAAGAGCTTGGAGGGGCCTTCACTTCAGATAGCTGATATTCCTGGAGGAACTGAAGTCAACAGTAGATTTTTGATGACTTTGCTATGTAAATGCCATTTCTCGCTGTACTTAACCTTGGGTTGTCCACAGGGATGTTGATGAAATTCATTTGAAGTGCTGAATGTTGATGTTATTAAACATTTTTATTATAGCCAAAGCTATCATGCACTGACTTCACAAATTAGCAGTATTAGCCTGTCTTCTTTAGAGGTTGAGGCCAAGGGACCCTCAGACCAAGGATCTTGGAGAAAGCTGCAGCCCAGTACTTTGTAAGCCCTTTGCCTTGGCCATCCCTGTCACTGCCTCTGCCACGCTGGCACAAAGCCCAGGCTGATGCTCCCAGTGGGCTTTTCAGTCTAGTCTTGCTCTCTGCTCTGCTAGTAAGACATACTTCATTAGCTGAGAACCAACATAATTTCTCCGAGTTTTACTCACCTTCAAACTTTCAATCAGTTAACCGAATATTGACTGTAATAACTACTTGTGATTTAAAACAATTTGTCTTAGTTAAAGCTTGTCTTCTGATGGAGCATTCCATTTTGGTATAGAGTTAGGAGGTGGAGAATCCAGGTCATCTTTTCCTACTTTCTATTATAATAATTTTTTTCATTTTTAATTTAATTTTATTTCAATTTGGTTTTAAATTCCAGCTCTTGGCTTCGGTTTTGCCTTTTCCTGCTAGATTAGACGACTTTGTCCAACCCATTTCCCCCCTTATTTAAAATATTTGTATATTATAATCAAATTACCTTACAATCTTCTTTCTGGTAAGCTAAGGAGACTGAGATCTTTATGTTTCTCGCTGTAAGGCTCTTTCTCCAAACCTAAATTAAACTGCCTAGCTTCTTTACACAAGTCCCTCAATTTGTCAACAACTGCTAAGAAATAAAAATGCCAGAGCAATTTGGAACATTTTTGCATAGGTTTAACAAAAGTAATGTACAAAGGTAGAATTATTTTCTGGGTCCTACTCCCTAACCCCCTGCTTCCTAAAAGACCAACAACTTAGGACTAATTTCTACAGTTTTATATAATTCCACATAGAATAGTTGATTTTTATTTATTTTAAATATTGTTTCAACATGATAAAAACTCCATGAGCTCCCATCAAATTCCTCAAATACATTCAGCCCAAATGAATGAAATGTTTTGGACATCTTTCATTTTGAGAATTTTTTTTATCAAAAAAAAAGTCTTTGTTTCTTATTGGAAAACTGCCTTGTGTTTTAAAACAAAGAAAGAAAGGATTCGGAAAATTTTTTCCTGTGATCCATTTTTGTTCTTTTAATGATGCTCACTTTTTTTTTTTTTTTTTGGCAAACGCCAGCACAAACCCAAAACAATTTGCAACTGTTCCAGCTTAAGTTAAGTAAGTGACGTGCAGTTATAGACTCCACACAGAGACCATTGGCAATTTTAATGCTTCACAAAAGGACTAAATAAAAAAATGGAGCTAAATTCTTGTTGGAGCATTTGTGAGTGGAAAAAAATAATATTCAGGGAAATATTCCAACTTTCTGCAAGGACTAAACAGCAAAATACACTCAAAATACTTTTAAATAAATCATAGCAAAATATTCAGGAAGCAATCCAACTTTTAGATTTGTGGTTATCTATTTCTCTCATGGAGATGAGAGGCTAAAAAATGAGCAAGTCAAATACCTACTTGCCTTGACTTTAGGAGAAGATTAGACCATGTATTCACACTCATAGGGGTAGGGAATGCAATAGCAGCATTGTCATTGCAGGCAGTGGAGGAATTCAGATCTTGCATGATGAAGGCTGTATTTCTTTGCTTTGGCAAGGTGGGAACAAGCATTAAGTAGGTGATTACCAGATCAAATAAGCACTTTGAATTTGATTACAGATCTTTATCTGCCATGCTATCATAGTTTTATTAGAAAATTGTCATCAAAATGGAGGAAGAAAAAGACACCTTGAAAGTCTTAACTTCCCTTCCTACCTCCCTCTTCGTCACCTTATTCCATCTTGGAGGGATTTTTTTCCCCTTTTCCCTGTGGGTCATGCTGCATGATGGTTAGCTTTCAGGGCTAGGATGGGCTTGCATAGAGGTGAATGTTTGTTATATTAAGAAACATTTACTTCTGCAAATGTCTTTTTTTCCTACTGCAAATCCTTACACACGTGAGCAGGCTGCTTGCTTTATTAATGGCAGCCAAACTGAGCTCAACTTGCAAAAGGTGGTTTTGCCACCATGTGACTGCACTGAAAACTGTGCTCCTCTTGTCTGATGCAAAGCAGGTCTAAAATCAGCCATTGATTTTAGACGTCTTAAGATTACTCTCTTCTCTAATGCAGCTTTTATGTGCCAGTAGACACACCAGGACATGCAGGTGTGGGACAGCTTGGAGCATAATTCACTGGACACAGGGTCAGCTCCTCTGCTTTCTGACTCTGAGGAGGGTGTGGACTCAGCAGAGCTGAGGAGTCGAGCAATTCTCACAGGTAAAGAGGAACTGTCAAGAGGTGTGTACTTTGTACTAGTTCAAGGCTAAGGGGACTTTCTGCTCTTGAGTTTCAATCCCTTTGCTCTTGGGCATAACGTTCTTTTGTTCTTGATTTGCTTGACTGTGTCTTTACCTGTAGGCCCAGAATCCACAGCTTTCCACTATTTAATTAAAACACAAAACTATTCTGAAACTATTATTGAAACAGTTCTAAGATCCCTGGGATGTATTGTCTGTCTCCTCTATAATCAATAAAGAATTTCAGAGCATAGATTAAAACCTCCTGAAGAAATATAGCCTCTGACCACACAATGCAAGCATTCTGAGAAGATCCCCCAAATGGTAGAACAAATGCAAGACTACAGGACATTAAAAGATAGGTCAATAGTATAGATAAAGGTTATTACTTGAGCTCAACAAGCAAATTCAACACTATGTTAACTGATTAACAGTCATATAATGATGGATTCAGTAAGATGTGTTGTAATATGCTGTTTAAAATGAAAATGATCCGGGTCTATTATAAGCTAATTTATTATATTCATAGGGAAACTGCTGTAAAAATTAATGTTGTGTCGTGCTCTAATATTATCATCAAGGAATATTAGTTTTAATGAACAAAGATAATGAAAGAAAGGGGGGAGAAAATAAAATAATTAAGCCACTTAGTTTTGAAATTCATCACTTTTAAGTGTTCTGTGAATGAATAAATAAGTGGTAGAGTTGATTACTGCACTGCTGTATGAGCTAAAGTCACAACAAAACTAAGGCTGAATCATGAAATTCTGCAAACTCCTTCTGAAGCCTCAGAGAGCTGTGTGCCAGAAAAGGCAAATTAGCAGAGCTACCTGCATCTTTCTGGACTTCATCCTTCATGGGCTTACTGGTAGGTGATGTTTGCCCAGAAGGAGGAATTCAACTAAGGCAGCAGCCTGTGCTGCTGGAGACCAGCCTTCGCCACAAAAGTGAAGTACTCTAAGTGGTTATAAATCAAATATAGAGTTGGGTGAAGCCACTCCTCTATATTGGCACCACTGTTTAATACACAGACAGTTTTCCAGAATCATCTTGCAGAAAAACTGGGAACTTTAGAGGCAGAAGGACCCACCACACTCCTTTTGACTTCTGGAGGCATCTTTGAGTTTTCTGGGCCTGAGTGATGTACTAAATATAAGGAAGAAAAATCTGTGGTAGATCAAAGAATAGAGAAATCCAGCTGTACAGATAGACTTCACAGGTAATTAGTTTTCCTTTTTTTCCTCAACTAAGAAAAGCACAAAAAGGAAAGCTGCAAAGCATCCCCATGCAATTCCTTTATTAAGGTATAATAAATTGTTCCCTTCCTCACTCCAGCAGAATTTTCTATTTCTAAGCCTGACATCTGGAGGGCTGTGTATTGCCAAAAGAGAGCTCAGAGGTAAGACAATGCTTTCATCTCAAATCAAGGTGTGTGAATGTTGTTAGGCCTAATTATAAACACTTTTATCTCTTGCTCCAATCAATTAACAGTTGTTATTTGGTAGCTGTAAATGCCATGAAGCAGTGCAGTTGTTAGCTACACTTAGTACACTGAGGGCTGATTTCCCTCAAATGATCCATTTTGCACAGAGAGATTCCTTTTCTGGATGTGCCATGTTATTTCTGTCCTGAAGGAGAGATTCAGATCCTTTGCTTGATAAAGCGGTACAGCTTTCCTGAAGTTAATGGAGCTATGCAGAGCCACATCATTTGGATTTGTGGCCAGTAGGAAATTTGTTACTTCAGAGCTCACTAGAAGGGAAAGAAAAACTGTAGAAGAACATTCATGAAAAGGAGTATTTGAAAACAATAGTTTTAATAATTTCATTTTATAATTTGCTTGTGATACCAATCATCCCACTATTTAAAAAAGCAAAGGTCTCTCTCAAGTAAATCTTTTCTTTTTCTCCTGTAACTTTATCACTGTCTGATCAAATGTGTTTTAAGCTCCTCTGTGAACAGAAGTTGAACTCTTTGAAACTCACTTCTCAATGCAAATCAGCTTGCTTGTTTTCAGCTTCATAATCTTTTCCACGGCAACAGCCTATCCGGATGTCACAGATACAAAATGATGACTTTTGATGAGTAATAAGCAGCAGGGGCAAATGAATCCTTCAGGAAGGAAAGTGAAAAAAAATCCTCTTTAGATTAGATCCAGCAAAAAGAAATTAATTCACCAAACATGTAATTTAAACCCAGTGATGATATTTGAAAAGTTTATTTGGTCTTAGACTCCTTTAAAGTACTGTCTGTGCATGATGCAGCATAACTTGCTGTTCTGCTGGCTCCCCATCAGCACAGCAGCAGACAGAGTCCTAGAATTTGTCCCAAAAGAACATGAAAGCCTGGCAAAACCTTCTTGATGAATGAAACCAATAAAACAAAAGAGAAACATTTTCAGTGGGGGAATTAGGTGGCATTTAATGTCTGTGCACCATGCTGAAGATTTTTGCATGGCAGTGCCTATGTATAGCAAGCTTTTGTCTCTTCTGTCAGAACTGTCTGCCACCTACTGCTTATTCAGAGGGTGTTTTCATAGTTAATAGCAGCACAACTAACAACTAAAGGATATTTCTGGCTGCAGGGATTTTTCATCGCTGGGAGAATATTTGAGTGACTTAGAGATTTGTTTTGCTCTTGGTTAGGGCTTATATATTTTTGAAAGACTTATACGGAAATATAGGGGAACTAGAATCTTCAGACCTCCCTGAGGCAATGAGAATTAGTGATTAGGCTGGGCTCCCTCTAGCCAGAGACACTTCAGTGATTTTTAAAATTAATACGTTGCCACTGTTAAAATCAGAGTGTTATTTGCCTTAGGGATGTGTAAAATGGTGCATACTCCCAGAGAGGAAAAGATCTATGTGTTTTTAGCAGGATCCATGCTGGTTTTAGGTCTTCGAAGAACTTTGCATACTTGACTATGGCATTAGTCACAGCAGCCCATAAGAGGCACTAAATAAGCATGCAGCTTCAGAAGGAAGCAAGGAAAATGTAGAACTTAAATTCAGCCTTCCCCTCTTGAGCTCCCTGATTATTTCTCTGTATCAAGGAGCAATCTGTGTATTTTAAGGAGGTGCTCTAGTTCAGTGAAACCTCAGACAGACTACAGTTGAGTAGACCCTTCTGATGGAAGAAGTATAATTCACTTTTCTTCCCCTCACTAATTCAGCTTTACATGTTGCCTTTCCCACATCTCCATTAGCCTCTTTTGTTTTCTCAGACGATCTAAAGCAGCCATGTTGGTCACAGTCGCAATTAGAGTACTTTTGCCTTCAGGAATCATTATTATCCCTCTTGGGAAGCTGAATGTTAATTCTTCTGCATTTGTTTGGTCACCTAGTGGTGCACAGTACATTAATCACTTCAGGCATAATTTTAAAGCCTTTTCTCTTTAATAGCTGCAAAAGGAGGAGATCCACAGGTGACCAAGGGCTGATGGAAGAGGATGAGATGAAATTTTATGTTGGAACTTCAGAGTGTAGTTTTTGGCATCTCTTGGCAGAGGCTGTATGTGCCTTTCAAAGCAGACATCCAGCCTGACTTCACTCTGGCATCTCTGCTGGAGTAAGCAAACCATGCTGGACTGCCTGCCATTTCAACATGGTTCGCTGTTCACAGTTTTTACAACAGTTTTACCTCATGGAGGGTGGGAGAGGGACATTATCCATTTACAAGCTGCTGATTTAAGCAGAGTCAGTGGAATGTGATGATACTGGATGGTAAAACTAATGCAGTTATGAGCAAAACTTCTGGAGAGTGAGGTGCTTAGGTTGCAATGTATTGTAAAAACAATATGAAATGTGTTTCAGTCATAATAACATTGAATAAGGAAGGCTTCAGTAGGCAGATAACAAAAATCGGACATGACTGTATGTATTGCTGGAAAAATAAGTAATGCAAAAATAGTAACAATCTCTCCCTGACTTGCACGTTATACTAAAATACTCTCTAGGGTTACCTTTCGAAATAGCTGCACCATCAAAAGAAGCTGCTGTTCTCATCCAGCTGCTGTGACCCTCAGTCTTAGTCCTGTGGGACTTCTGTGAGTCATTGGCAGCACTGCTCATGTTCCAGCCATGCTCTCTCCCTCTCACATGTGGGTTAAAATAGTCTGGGCTACTAAAACCCCTTTTAGATAGTCAGTCATGGCTTTTGCCTACTCTTTAGTAGTAAACCTTTCCAGGGTTATCAGTGGGCCCTGGTAGCCTGCCATGATTATTGCTAGGGGGAGAGAGATGTGGAAGCTCTTTAGCAAGCACAGGTGAAAACTGGAGAATCAATTTGTTCATGGCCTCCACAGAAGTGTGTGTTTTAGGTAACTGAGGAGATTTTACCGAACCTCAAATCTGAGAATTCATTTTTCTCCCCTCCTTTCTATGTTCTTCAATCATTTCATCTGCAGTTTTTGTCAAAATTGTGCCAGTTTCTCCCAGGTGAAGATTTGACTATGAAAAATATCATGGAAATCGTCATAGCACAGGCACTCCTAAGAGTCTGTAGCATATTTTGAGTTTCCTAAAGAATGCTTTCCATGTCCAGGAATGCATGTCCATGTTCAGGTGAAACTGAACAGGCATATGCAGGGGCCTGTGGGGGTGACAATTGAAATTCATCTAAATGCAACATCACTTGGGGAAGTGGACAGGTAAAATCCAGAATAACTGCTCAGAAATTAGCCTGGGTTTTAAAATGGACACAAAAATAAACATAAATAAAAGTGCCTAGTTCACTATACTTTACTTTTTTTAGCCATTTTAAGATTTTCAATTACATATTTGTAAGTTCTAGTAAATTCCATATGACATATAGGTGAGAGTGAAGTTTCCTTCATTACATTCTGTAGGATTTTTCTAGTCAGTCACAAAAATAATTGACCTTAATATGTGGAAAAAATGGCAATTTATGTTTTAGTACACAATTTTAGAAAAAAATTCCAACATATTCACTCCAAATGTGAATTTTAACAGAGGCAGATGACACTCAATGAAAGATACAGTTTGCACGTGTGATAGCCTCAGGCGTATTGGTTCCACTGCATTTCTATCAATTTTGGAGATCAGGATTTGGCTTCAGCTTGAAACATTCAATTAATCTCCACAAATAATAGAATTTAGGCTTGTGGGACAACTGGAAAAATTTTGGAGATTACCCTTTTAGGCTGTTATGCTGTTGGTAGTGTAAAAGAAAATATTTTATTTCTAGCTCCAAAATAATGTAAACCATCAGTTCATGTAATTTAAAGAATCAGTTTATACTCTCGTTTTAATTTCTATTTAAACATAATTGAAAACCTTTCTTTAAATCAGTCCAGAAGTGGCCTGGATCCCCATTGTTTCCAGCACTGAGGCAGAGTTAGTAAAGTTTTCTTAGACTTTGAAAAAGATGTAGTGAGTTTCACATTTCACTAATTTGTACACAAGAAGATGAATCATGCATCAGTGCTAGGAATATGGTTAATATGCAGTGTATTATTCTTTTTTTATCCTGATAAACAAATTGCAGGGGTATTTTTGGGGGGGGGTTGGGTTTTTTTTTTTTTCTGTTTGGTTGTTGGCTTCTTTTTTTTGCCAACTATTTGGAAATTTGAAATACATGTTTAGTGAAAAATTGACAAATTAGGAACATCCAGAAGTACAAATATTTGAAATGGTTTATACAGCTGTTTTAATAAGCTGCATAATTCAATCATTTTTAAGTTCTTAACTGTATAAAGTTCTGTTTAAGGCATATCAGCTGTTGGAATGAATACATTTTCTTTAAATAGACACACGGTAAATGTTAACGAAAGCAGTCAAACTTGAAATGAGGCTGACATAGGCAAGAGTTAACATACAGAACTGTATTTTTGGATAAATTTTGTTTAAAAAATGCATGGTTTGATTCTTTTCTGTTTATTCAAACATTCAAACCAAGTGGAACTCCAGGGAATTATTAGAGAGACAAATTAAAACAACAGATGGACTTGCAGTTACGTGCATAAGGACATCTTTTCAAAAAGCCTCCTGACAATTTCAGATATTCCAAGTTATTCTATTTAATTTCAAATGAAGAATGTTTCTTTTTCTTCAGAGCTGTCATTCTCAGCAAGCCCATAAGAGGATGATTTAAAAACATCATGAAATATATTTTTCCACTTGTCTTTTTTGAAGTACATTGACAATCAGCTTATAAAGTAGTTAGAAAAATGCATTCCATTTTTTAACGGATGCAAAACAAGAGCATTCAGATCTTTCAAACCCAGCAGACTGCAGTGCTTGCACAGAAATTATTTCTTTGCAGTCAAGTACATTGACATGGTCTTTGAAGACAAAATATAAATTTTTTCAGTGGTTTGTCTACTCTTAGAACTGGAAAAAGTTTTCTGGAGAGTGGACGATAATCAGATCAAACCTACCTGAATGTCTGTAACCCAGGCAGCTGGCATAGTATTGGATTTGCCTGATTGCAATGTTGAAAGATAATGAAATAATTTGTGAATTGCAGGGCAACAGAACTGTTATTGCTATGCCCTTTGATTGTTTGGCCGTCTGCCACTAACTTTCAGCTGTCACTATTAATCATGGGAGAAGAACAGAGAGGGAAACAGATTCTTTACCAACTTATCCTCTGTAACATGACTTAAAGGGATGTACATGTGAGTTTTGAAGCTTTGAGACAGGGCTGTTTAAATACCATGCAGCTTGTACAAAATAGACAAATTAAAACCACGAGTGGCACAGAATAGCTGTCGGTAGCAGGGGAGTGTGTTTGGCCACCGCCGTGATGGGCACAGTACAAGGGTTTAGACAAATAGGGCAGCAGTACTAACAAGTCCCTGACACTGACAAAGGGCATGTCAGAGCAGGCACAGGTTTTCCAAATGAATCAGCTCTATGGGAGCTAGTCAGTGTCTGGGAAATATATATATAGCTGCAAGAATCATTGTCCCTGCTAAATGTCCCTCTTTGTTAACAAGGCTGTGTCACAGCTGGACCAAATCTGGCTTGTATTGTACTGTCACAGGCCACGAAGCTGTGCTTTCAAATATGTCTGGGTATCTTCTTACACCTCTGCCCATAGGTAAACACCAGTACTACACACTGAGGATTTCCTTAATTAGTTCTTAAAACAGGGTTGAACTTCACATGAACCATACCCTTTTCTTCAGATAGGTCTTCTGTTTTACATATGGATAAATACGATCTTTGTGTCCATGAGAAAATACACCGAATGTAACAGGCAGGCTTTCCCTGTGTTTTAGTAAACTTCTGAGATAGAAGTTCACAGCTTCATAGATGGTATTACAGCAGTGGGATTTCAGATATATTGGGTCTTTATGACCAGTAAATGAGTTCCCCATCTTTGAGCCTCACCAGAACCTGTCTGAGAAGTTTGTTCAGATTCATTAATACCACTGCTTTCCTAAGAGTTTTCTACAACGGCTGCAGATCCCAGAACTGCAGAATCCCCGAGGATGTGGGAATGGGGGAAGGAAGCAATTTTCTTGTATTTGTTTAACCTTCTTTTGCAGAAATACCTTGCACTCACACATGAAGAATGAGTTTGAAAGAGGTGATTTATTAATCAAAATTGTCTTATCAGAATTTACGTGGGTCTACATTTGCTTTATAAGTAACCTCAATTCATGTTTTAAATGCTTTCTCATGAGGTATTAGTACCCTGAAACAAGACAACATATCGATGTCCTTTAAGAAGTCAGTCTTAAACAAGGCTTCAAAAATCAGCTGATATATCCAAAAGTTGGATCCATGTACAACAACACTTAGTGTTTATAGTTACTTTTAATCTAATGTGCTAGAGGTGCTTTATTTTTATTGTAGATTTTCACAGCCTGATGGTAACATAACTGATTGAGCTTGCAGATCTAATGCATTCACCCATTCACAAAATGCTTTTCTGGGATTTAGAGCCATAACAATTTAAAAAAAAAAAAAAAGCGGCTCATTTACTTAAGAAATATATATCAAAGTAACCTGGGCCCAGTTACCTTTTAGAGCTTAGGAAAACTTGCTCTGCAAGCAATAGTGTTTTACTTTTCACTTTCTATCATAGCAAACATATGAATCATTTTGAGTCTTCTGTTCTTACAGAAGAAGTGAAACCAGCCTTTTAAATTTCAATATTGCATAATGATTTTTTAGTGCTTTGGTTATACTTGTATAATTTCCCCTCTAGGCTGATACTAGTATTGTCATCAGTTTTCTTTGGATTATGTGTACATGGACAGAGGGAGACTTGGGTCATCTCAGGTCTCATTCAGATTTTAGGTCTAAAAAAATATGTAATTTTTCCATAATTTCATGATGTTTTTCCTGAGATAAAAGGCTATAATGAATTCACATCAAGTCATGGCCTTAGTGCAATTGAAAGGTTCCTACAGACTTCAGTAGGTTTTTGCATTGGTCCCTTTATATCAATATCCTTTCAGAATTAGTCTTTGAATTAAATCTGGTTTGAAGTTGATTGCATATCCATTCCGGCAATGCCGACAAAACCACCCAAATCTCACTCTCTCATTAGGCTTCTGGAAGTTTGCCATTAATGGGATCATTATTAGATGCCTCGAATGTGAAGAAATTTTTGCAAGCTTTGATTGAGAGTTCTACTATTTTGAGTCATGAAGACAGCTTTTTAAGGTTTTTTTTTTTAATGTGCCAAATAGTAGATATTTCTTGTCTAGCCTCTCCTGTTTGAGGGAAGAACTTAAGCTTTTTGTTCCTGCGAAATTTTCTGTCCTACTGGATTAAACTTTTCTTGAGAAATTATTGATCTTCTCCAGTTCCAGGTCTCCTCTGATACAAATAGATGGTCAGATCTGTAGATTAGAGAATGAAAGTCCTATCCCACACTTTTACCAAAATAATTTGTAGATTAGTGGGATGGACGGTGTAAAGATAAGAAAAATTCGTAAATCGAGAAAACACCTTGTGCTTCAGAATAAATACACACAAAGGATTGTGCTTAAGAATGAGGAATCTTGAGCCTTCCTTTTCAAAAATGGCAGAACACTAAGCAGTGATTGCAAAGGCACTCTAGAAAACCTTATTTTTCTCTGTGCTGAGAGAAACCTAGGAGAGAGACAGAAGTCTAAGACTGATCACAAGAGCTGAATGGATGCCAGTAAACTCTGTTTTGATGGTTGGGTAGAACTACCTCAACAATAAAAAGCAACATTTGAACAGAAAGTCATAGGCATATCACCTCTAGTAAGGAAGGTATAGGAAGAAATTCTTGAAGGAAAAGAAGCAAGCAGGACTCAACCATACATCTGCCAGAGTCTGAGCTCAGAATTCTTGAAATGAGAGAATGTCAGCTGTGAAACACCATAAAGAAATGCTGGTGAGAGGATCAAAGGTGGACCTCATTTTGGACTTTGCTTTGCTTGGAATATAAAGTTTAGTAGTTTTAGCAACAGAGCATAACTTACCACTTGGGTAAGAAAAGAGCAGACAAAGTTTCCAGACCTCTAAGCTAGGTTTTGTTTTGCAGTGTTACACCATGATAGACAGCGGGATGCAGGCTCAAAGTTTAGTCATTTTATAAAGCAAGGACAATGCATAGCATTCCCAGAGTAGTCCTTGATCACAAGTACATTTAACACAGTACATGTTCTCCAATTCTCTGTCCTCATTATAGCATTTCAAATATTTTCTAAGGTGTAAAGATGTGCAGAATGAATTGCTGATTTATTTTTAAGACTCTAAAGCAGAGTCAATAAAGTGCAAAAGTAACTGGATTCAAGCACAGACACTGATCGCTTAAAAGGATTGGTTTTGTAGTCCATATAGATGCAGCAGCTGTTTCTAAAAAGGATGTGAGGGAAATATTTCTAAATAGCTGGAGAACATTTGGACTCAGTAGATATTTATTTCTATGAAAAATAAAAGTCTGTCAACAAATGCACAACAGCAGAGTAGTCCGTATGCTGCCTTTTTTTTTTTTAAAGCATCTTTTGTGTATAATTTCTCTTGAAAAATATGATGAGTCTTTCTCTGCAGAATGATTCTGCCATCGAGATAATAGCTAGAGGTTTTTCCTTCTTTTTTTCTTTGCAGTATCCAAACCACTCCAGAGCCTTACATATCAAAAGAGTAACACCATTTTAGGGCCTGAGCATGATGTAAGTCTCATTATTTTGCCAAGATATACACCATACTGATAAAAAGTATATAATAACTTAGGAAACCATTATCAAGAAGTTTATGGTAGTCATAGACTTGGATGTTTCTAGGTCAATATAAGACTTCTGCTGTCAAGAGTTCCCAAGCCCCTAGATGAGGCTGTAAAGAAAGATTCACTCGGTGTACTTGAACAGAGAGTGGAAGTGAGAGTACTTTAGCCTATTTCTTTGCTAGCTTGGTTTCTTATCTGTTTTCTGAAAGCTGCTGGAAAGCAACAGAGATTTAGCTGCCAGGTCTAAACTGCAGGGGAGGAATTGGCAGTAGTAAAAGCAAAAAGATTCAGCAAATAAAAGATAATATAGATTGTCTCCTGTTGTGCCTGTTTTCAAATTACTGTGTTTAAATGAACTTCTTGTTCTGCAAGCTGTCTTTAGTCTCTCGCTTGCTGGCCTCCAATGACCTTTCTCTGATTTTCTTCTTCCTTTACAGTCTCATGACATTCAAACTTTTATCTGCCTCTCTGGTACTTTAAATATGGACAAATTCTGTGTATACTTTTAATCCTATGGGAAGTCTGATCTCAATTTCTAGCTGTTTAGGCAATGAAATGCAGTGTCAGATACTGCCTTGTGTGGTAGATGTCTGTATCAGTTTTTGACTTGTGAATATAAATATTTGTACACTGAAATTCTCACTCTGCCTCTTCTTCCTCTGTCTGTGTAACTATTCATGGCAACAAAAATCAGAATCTCTTGTGTTAGAGGATGGGACCAATGTCAAGATCACATCTCTCACCTTATTCAATACTTGTATAGGGATCATGTAAAATGCCTAGTCAGATTTAACAGGATAAACATCAGTGATTTTATTTTTCATCTTTTTTTGTAAATAAACCTGTCCTAGCATAAGGAGACCACATCTGAATTTTTATGATCTTCCTTGGGAGATTTTTCCTAGATGCTTTTATTGACAAACGTTATGAAAGAGTAAAAAAATCCTATAGTAATGCATAACTCAAGAGAAGTGCCCTAGAGTTTTGGTTTTCACTATTTTGAGGTTTTAGGGGGTTGTTTTGCACTACCTCATGAGTTTCAGGATAGCCTCTGAAGCTTTTTCTGAAGCCTGTGGAACCTGTTGAAGATTTGTCAGAGAGGTATGTTTGAGACTTATGTTCATCTTAAACTTACTGAGCTAAAAGAGTGGATGGGGAAGGCAGAGATACTTTTTGTGCTCTTACCATTGCCTTTCCCTGCTCAGACAGCTTTGGTGAATGGGGTAGCGTTGCCACAAGAAAGAAATTTGTGTCCAAGTCTTCTTGGCTGCTCGCTCTTCAGTGGCCAGGGCAGGCACAGTGCAGCAGGAGTGAGGATTCAGAACAGAAGCTGTGCTGTCAGAAGAAAAGGCTACAACTGAAGCGTGGTTGTCTTGAAACTCCTTTGCATTGCCTACAGGGAACACCAAGAGCAGGGTGTCAGCATGTGGGCTGTTGGCTTTAGGAACGGTGGTTAGCAGTGACAGTGTGAGCCTGGTGGCCTAAATTATCCCAGGCTGATCATTCCTTTGGCATGTGGGATTAAATGGCGGTCAGAAGTCTAGAGCAAGTAATTACTGAAAGGTTGCCTCATGTTGAGCAAAGGACCATGGGTCAAAAGCCTTGCATGTTAGCTTCTTCGTCAGCATGAAATCAGGGAAGATTGTTAAGGAGTCCCTGCAGTTAAAGTCCCTTTAATTGAGCCTGGAATCCTAGATTTGCAGCAGCATCTAGGGAACCCATGTTTGATGTAATTATGCTCATAATACCACCAGACTCATGGCAGCTGTAAGCACAGAGAGTACCTTGACTGAGAAGCTTTAATAATTACTGCAAAGTAATAGACTGAATTTGGTTTTCTCAAGTCTGATGTCTCTACACAAATCATTATTTACTATCTTTTCCATTTCTGGTTGAACAGCTTGTGCCAGGAATTTGAACTGCACCAAGGTATGAATGTGTAGTAATGAGTTCAGAGACAATACTCAACACTAGTGTTTGGAATATGGGTTGTTCAGCCTCTCTTCCTCTTTTTTAGTAGAGTGAGATGGACCTAATTAAACTGCCCTGTTCATCTGACTATGAAAAACTGTGAGAACCACATTTGGCGAAGCAACTTGAGGGTGACAGGTGAAAGGCATCTTATTAATATTAAATGCAATTCTTTTATTAGAAATGTATACTTCTACTAGCAGAGAACTTTTTGCAAAGTTGAAAGAGAAAGTAAAACTAAGTATGAAAACTTAGGAATGAGTTCCTTTTCATATTTAATACAAGCAGTCTCGTATGTTTGACTAGTTTTGAAATCTACTCTGGTTTTCATCTTTATTTCTGACATCGTTCTTTCCTTCAGGGACATATATATTATTCCTTTCACCTCCTCTTTCTTAGTGCTTGTGGGTCTCACAATGCTTTTCATTCATTTCTTTTCCAATGTGAAGTGTGCAGGAAGGTGAAGAGAAGCGTGTTTCTAACAAACTGCTAGTTAAATAAAGCCACTCCTAAAAACTAGAAGCAATGCAAATCCTGAAATGTCCCAGGAAAGAACTATAAAGGAAGAAATGTCAGTCCTCTGAGTCCTTTATTGCTGGTTGGTGGGATCATTGTTATTCAGAAGACAGAAAAGGAAAAGACAATATCTAAAAATTGCATGGGTAATAGCATTCAGGCAAAATTATTGCTAAGACTTTTTTTTCTTTTGACACATAAGTTTCCCATCAGCTATTTGTTTTATTTATGCCCATTTTTTCTTTCTTTCATGTAATCATGCAACTCTCTTAAGTAATAAGGAACCATTGCAAATCCTTCCACTCCTTACAAATATCTTCTGTCAATGGTGAAAGTAGCTGGTGCTGCTTCATCAGACAGCCACCAAAAAACTGAAAAATCGTAGAATCATAGAATCATGTAGAGTGGAAAAGACCTCCGAGACCTTTGGGTCTAGCCATTAACACAGCACTGCTCTATTCATCACTAAGTCATGTCCCATCCCTGTGGCATGCCCCAAACACATCTACAGACCTTTAAATACCTCCAGGATTGGTGAAACTATTCCTACATGGAGAAGTGCTTCACAGAGTGAGGGATGCTGCTGACCAGCTTTTAGGAGGTGTTACTTTCTGATGGAGTTAGGAGCTCCTCAAAGCTCCTATCACCAATCAACTAACTGGGAGACAGCTGTGGCTACAGATACCCGAAGAAAGAATAAACAGCCATTAATGGTTGCTGATTTTTATCTTCCTTCTGTAAAAAAAAAAAAAATCAGCCTTTTCTCTATGACTGTGAGCTGATTTGCAAGTAATTTATTTCCCGCCCTGCACCTTACCCTCTCTCTCTCCCCATGCCCCCAGCCTTTCCTTTGTTCTCCCCAGTGATGGGATAAGGATGTTGCATGGCAGGTTTTGTCAGGGCACCTTATTCTGTACATTTTGTGTCTTTGTTAAGGAAATCCTCGCTCACCAAATGTATCCTGACTCTTTTGTATCTGAGGAGTGTGTGCTCTGTTTAATCCAGATTTATACAGAATCCCAGACGCAACTTGAAGTCTTTAAACTCAACTGGTGCAGCTGAGAAAATATGCAAGTATACAACAGAATTTGTGGCAGTTTCAAATTAAGTAAGAAAACTGTGGGGTGTTTTCTATATTTATACCTTTCTGAAATGTTTCTTTGCCAATTTATACCACCCACAGGACAGCTTGTCTCTCTGCCATCTTTCCTGTTGCAAACAGCAACTATGTTTGTAAGATTGGATGGTAGAACCTAACAATTTAGTATTTTCAAGTGTTCCAAATTCTCTTGGGGAAATTATATAGATTTGGGCTATTTTTCTATGCTTTACCACATGTACAACACAGAAGTGTGGCTGGAAGGTGAGGTTTTTCATATTTCATAATATAATTCTGTATTTCTTGGCCATTTCTTACATTCATTAAAAGGAGTGGCCCTGCATGGACCTGACGCCCTGCATGTGCCTAAAAGTGGCTCTGAGAAGAGCTTATCAGAGATGCTAAGGCTCACATCAATAAAATCAACAGGCTGTAATTATTCCTTTGCCCGTCCTCAATGCAACCACAGAAGAGATCTTCTGGGCTCAGACCTGTCAGTTGCCAAGACACCTGGCTCCAGTCCACCAAGACACTTAAGCACGTACTTATCTTGAAACAGTCACCTTGAACTGTGTCTTCAAAGAAAGGCTGTGCATATATAAGACCTTTGTTGATTCAGTATCTAAAGAATACAGCATCTTTCAAGAAGTCCTCTGTGCCCCTATTTCATCTTCTGTCCTTTGTCCTGTCCTCTTAGAGTGTCAGTGCTTGAGGCAGCAATCATTTCTCATCCACTCTGAGTGTGTGTATAACATTAAGTGATGGAGATTTTTATCTGAACTGAAGCCTTTAATTGTCTTCAATAGCTGTGACTACAGTTCTGCGAGGAGAAAAGAGAGGGACTCTGCATTTCTTTTTAATAGTGCCCATTATTATTCTTGACTCTTCCTCTTGTTTTCCTTTACTCTTAGTAAGCCTTCGATTTTCATCAGGATTTCATATTTCAGGCTGCAACTCAGAAATCCCCATATACATGTTTTTGTTTTGTTGTTTTCTTTGTTGATGGGTTTTTTTAAAATTTATTTCAGTTTCAGTAAGGAAATGTTGCCAAACAGAGAAAGGGCATTTTCTCCAAGCCACTGAACTTTACTACTAGGAGCATGAGTAATAACAGAGTGAGGAAAGCAAATATCAGTGGACCACCATGTGCCAAGCAAGGTAATAATTTGATCAGTCTGGTTGGGTTTTTTCCATCTATTTACTTTATAACATGAAAGTGAATGGGGAAAACTGCCTAGTGTATTTACAATAAAGGAGATGCTTGTTTCCTCTTCAAGTCCTTGTAATAGGTTGGTGTTTTTACACTACAGCACAGTATTTTACTTTTGGATTTACAGCATCCAGTTTTCCCCTCACTGCCTTCTATGCCACTGTTTATATGTACTGGGTGAGAGACACCTTGCTCTTTTTCTACATTTTTGTAGTATTTATTCTTTTTTAGGCTGATATTCTGTCTTTTGAGCCCTTTATGCTTTCTCTGCTCCATCTCATTTGTCCTTGGAACACCTTATTTTCCTACATGTTTTCCTAAGTCAATTTGCAAACCTCAGGACACTAACATTTTAGCTGAGGTTGTGAACAAGAAATGAAGTCAAATTTATGCAAACTAATTTTTGTTTTGTTGATGTTGTTCAATCCCTTGATTGAGATTTTTGGCCTTTTTTCTCTTATGTCAGCTCTTACTTTCCTGTAGAGACAACAGCTGAGGACGGGGTTTGCTTTTTGTCAGAGAATATACATGTAGTACATGAGTGTAATGGGGTGGGACTACAGCTGTTTGCTTAGTTTCTAACTACCACATAACCTCATTTTATCTGTTTGTACTCATCCTTGCTCTCCTTCTAAGCTCCAGAGACTACCCATGTCTTCCTGACATTTGGTCTCCTCACATCTTAACAATGCTTCTTGTATCCTCTCTTCCTTCAACATGAATCATCCTCCATCCCCTCATCTCCAACACCTTCAGAAAAGCCCTTGAGTGTTTGTATTGATTATAGTCAGACTGAGTTTGCATAAGACAATCATTATCAAGCCAATGTTCAGCAGCTCTGTTAGTCTGAATTATCTCAATTTTCCTTATCAGTCATTTATAAATAGTTGTTCTTTAGAGAAATTTAAGAAGCAAACATGTATCTTTCATTATTTTAAGAACACTCAATTATTTAAGAGGTTATTGTGAAACAAGGAGCTAAAACTCATGTCCTCTTCCCAGAAGTAGTCACTGATTGTCTTTTCTTTTCTGTTCTTCCTGTTCCACCTACATAGGGCAGATCTGTCTCTCTTCTTGATGGCAGTCCCTTTTATTTTATTTCCTGCATGCGTCCGGGCACCTTATAGCCACATTTATAGTGAATTTACCATAATGCAGTCCGTCTGTTCACTGAGGCAAGAAAGAATCAAAACTTTCTGCAGACAGAAACAAATCTCAGAGGCTAGCGATCACCCAGAGGATCTGTGCTGGAGAAGTAATATCCCCTGGCATGAAGCTAGAGATGTGTGCTGTGTCCAGAAGTGCAATGTGCTTGGGATGGGTGTGGTTGTCTTACTGTGTAACATTATATTCATTTTTTTATGCAGTTAATTCTCTGCTATAAATGGGCATCTTTTTTTAGGAAAGTGTTAGCTAGGACAGGTGAGCATCTCTTGCTCTTAAAGGCCATCAGATGGGAAACATTAAAAAGTGGCTGTGCTGTCTCTTGTATAAAGCACAATGGGATAACTAATGAGGCTACCTCACATTGAATAAAAACTTGCTCTCCACTATATTAAAATGAATGGTTTCATATTTGATAAACGTATCAAATACCCAGAGAGCTTGATGGATAATTGGCAAATCATGTCACCATTCAAGAGAAGGTCATCTCTTAAACTCTTGTGTCTCAGCTATTTTAACTGCAGTAATTTAAATACTTTGATATTCTCAGTGTTGGCAGCTGAATTTGTCTCATTTAATAGTCTTTTCCCTTACAGTGCATCAATGAGATGCAATCCCATATGTGACTTCTCATACAGTGACTTCTCCATGGTTGAAGTTCAATTGAAGTAAAGAGAGACTGTATCAAGAGTAATGCTTCTTTTATTTAGAACAGAGATGTCAGCTCAGCATTAAAATGTTTGGAGTATTCTGGGGGTTGGTTTGTATTTTAAATGACTGTAGCATTTATGCAAAGAGTATGCCAAACCATCATTTCCCCTCTTTTGTCTTTAGCACTAAATCCATCTTGATTATTTATCTCTTACATAAAAATAGATGCAGACAGAGATTTCTCTCATATTAATTGGAGAAATTGCCATAAGCCTTGGCAGCTATTGAGGACTAATTTCACAGATATTAGAGAACAAATACTGTTAATAGTTTAGTGTCTAGATATGTAAATGCCCGTTTGTTTTTTTTTAAAGTAACTTTTTTTAAATCAATACTGAGGACAATGTTAGAGAAAACAATATTAGCAAAGTCCAAAGTGAGTGAGAGTTGATTGCAAGCATTTGTTCTACAGCACAATAATTCAAACCATTTCTGTAACTAATGGGGAAAATATCTTTTGTTAGTTTAGATGTATTTTCTTTCAAAAAAACAGGAAATTTAATAGAAAGTTGTAGCCTTGACTCTGGAGTGGTTTATCTTTTGACACTTGATTTAAAAATAAAAGTATCCAAAACATTACTCCTAAGCCGAAAGGTAAGACTGAGCGCACAGAAATGTGAATTACTGCATGTAGTGTGGAAGGGAGCCTCCCTTGGCCTGCAGCCTCCCTCACGTTTTAAAACTGGAGGACAAGATATCTGACTGCTGGGGAAAAAAAGTAACACATAAAATTATATAATTTCTTTCTTATTTTTTTAAATACTCCCTCCCTACCTTTTTTGTTGAACAGTTCTATTGCTGGGATTCAAATGTGAAATTTAGAAAGAAGTAAGTCTAGTTCCAGAGAAAAATTATTCTCATTTATTAGAATTTCGAGGTCCTGAGAGTGGAGAGCAGACTGTCCTAGCAGTGATGGAGGCCCAGTTCTCTGTACTGTAACATGTCTTTAGTTTCCATGGAGTAGCCTTTAGTGCACACTTCGAGTAAAACCAGACATGGTTATGTATGAAATTAGCTGTGTTGTTCTGCTGCCTGTGTAATGTAAGAAGGTAAGGAAATCAAATTAAGTCAAACTTTGTTATCACTTTGTGAACAGTGCTACTCGTACAGGCTAGTGGCTTCTTAGGGCAAGGAACTGTTCCCAAAAAAAACCCATGAAAAGCTATCCAATATATTTAAAGTTATCCAATTCTGAAAGTCTCATTTACCTCTTCATTAAGATCAGAGTCATTAAGGGATGTAAATACTTTACTCGAGAGCAAAACAGTGAACCTCTCCATTTCCTTTATCTGCCGGATAACTGAAGTAACCAGGATCACTTACAAAATAATTTAGGAAATGGGAGATTCATTTGAAAACACCTCCTGGATTCTGCACTTCCTCCCAAGGGCATGAGCAAGAAGCAGAGCACTAGAACTCATTCATGGTGTTTCTGTAAGATCCAGTGTTAAGGATTATCTGTTTTTAACACATACTGTGTGGAAAAGAAATTCTGTGCTAGCTATTAGGCAGTCACATGCCATTAATTTTTTGCTGAAGATGAGTGCAAGCTACGGCACAAGGAAATGGATTTTCTTGCCTGGCATGTTGTCATATGTTTGTGGCAGAACTTTCTGAGAAAAAGTATTCTGCTTTATGTTTTGAGTAATAAAACTCTACCTATTTTCACAAAGCTTCATTGTATGCTCTGACAAGGGCACTTAAATCCCTGATTCTATTATCAGTAAAATAAAATGTGAAATCTCATTATCTACCATAATGGGGTGGCACACGAAAATTACTTATAGTCTGTTTCTTTTTAAGATATACAGGTTTTACAGTAAATTTTCTACAAACTGAAATACTAGAAGATTAGTGGGATAACTGTGTCTTGAAAGCAGCATACTATGGAAAGCATACAGCCTTGCTTGCACTGTGTTGCATGTGATTTGTTATGTCATGCTGGACTGAAGACAGCTCCGCACAGGGTCATCTCACATGACCCAGCACCCCGGGCACAGCTGATTTGCTAGGGGATTAACCTCTTGTGAATCATAGAAGTTGTCTCTGGGCCTGCAGCTTCTTTGATCAGAGGGACCAAAAGAAGGGAAAGGAAAATTCTGTCTTGTAAAAAGATGTGAGACGGCCCTGACCTCTTGTCAGAAGAGTATGCAAATATAGAAATTCTGGGTAAGGAGATAACAGATCTTCTTTGAGGCAAGACCTGCCGAAGCAATCCAATAGTTCCTACTGTCATTAGCTCTGAGCAGCAATTTCCTAGCCTCTGGTTTCCAATCACATGAAACTTCTCTGAAATTTGTACTTCATTGACTGCAACTTCATCCTTCAATTCTGCTTGAACATAAATACTTTGCTTCAAGTATCTGATCAGAAAACAGTCATTTCTTCATAAGAAATCTGGGAAGGAAAACATACTCTGCAATAAGAAGAGGGTATTTTAAAAAATAAAGATTCTGTATTTTGAAATATGTTTACTGAAGGGAATAGGGAGGTGATTGATTTTAATTTAATGTGAGCAGTTACATTTTGTTTTGAGAATGTACAATAGATTCCTCTTCTCTCTCCTATCCTCTTGCCAAGTGCACAGGCCAGCAAGGCTGATCTACAAGAGCATGAGAGCACCACAAGTACTAAGCTTGCCACTTAACTGCCCAAGGAATGGGGCTACAAGTGAAACAGGGGTTCCTTCATCCTTGGAGAAACTTGAAGAAATGAATTTTCTTTGAAAACTCATGCACAGCTTAATAAGGGGCTATTATTCTGCATGGAGAAGAATAGGCAGCTGTTCATGTCTTCCCTTGTATGATTTATGAGATCATGTTATTTCTTACATACAGAAATATATGTGATGCCTGAGAGAAGATGATATCCCAATAATTGCACACAAGTGAATGGATAAAGTGTTGTTAGAAATTTAAGTTAATCAAGTCCTTTCTTCTAAAATTAACCTTTTGTGATCTCACTGAATTTTCTCTTTTTGTGTATGAATTTTTCAGAACAGACTTAAGATTTTAATACAACCCCTTTCTAAACTTGGAAAAATTGAACTTCTGTGCCTTTGATTTACATAACAAACACTGACATTGTTTGTCAATTATCTGATATTGCATTGCTTCAAGACCATACAAATATCTTTCTTAAGAATACAGGAGCTTGCAATTGAACAGCCCATGACCAGTTCCTTGGATACAGATGTGATTCCAAGCTTACTCCTGTTCCAAGCTGTGTACAAGCAGAGAAAAGGCTTTGGAGAGTCTCCTCTCAAGTGCCCCACTGTAGGGTCTTGTTATTAGATTACAGACCATTTACTTGTGTATAATTTCTGTTATTATTTTGGAAACATTTAGATTAGATCTAAACTTTGAACCATATTTCCAACATTAGCTCAGTTTTCATCCTGCTTCAAAGCCCAAGCCAAATCTGCCTGATTTGTTACCCTTTTTATTTTACTAATAAAATTGCTGCAATGTTCTTCCTTCCAGTCATGGCACCTGAGTAGTGGCTGTCTGATTTTACCACGTGTGCTTCAGTGAAGTAAACTCTTACCACTTCATAAGAATTTTACCTTTGATCATAATCTCAGCTCGTTTGGTCAGGTTACACTATCATTAATCCATTTTACAGCCTTTCTGGACATATCACATACAGAGCCTTGTCCCTGCACAACATTCGTTTGGGTGGGAAGGAGATGGAATTTACAGCATGATACTTTGATCATCCATCACAGAAGTCTAGTCAAATTGGATTGCTTTTGAATATGTACTCAACCATGCTATGTATAACAGAACTGTTTTCATTTTTTAACTTTTTTTTTAGCAGCATTACTAGATTTCTTGAAGAAATAAATCTGCAATGGTATCTGTTTTTTTTTCTCTAAGGATTCCGAGATTTTCTGGGTTTATTTAAATTGGGGTATAATTTTACTTTCAGACTTTGTGGTGCCAGTGGCCTATCAGTTTGCTATCACCAAAACCAGTTTTGATAGACCCTTCAAATCACTGTAGTACAAAATCAGTTTAACTTGAAACCTTCTGCTGAGATATTCCTGCTGTACTTGTGCTTTGCCACCTTTGTTGAAATAATCTTTGAGACAATTAGCATCTGAGTCCAGCATGTGTTTTCCCACCAACTCAAGGAAGATGGGAGGATTTCTGAAGATAGTAACAGAATGTAAAGTACATAGCTAGAAAGATTGTTTTCCTGCTGTCTGTTCCTATCTTTGAACAGATTATTTCTGTAGATACTGCTTAAGCCTTGCAGCAGAGTTTGAGTAGAACATCCGCTGGTATGTGGTTGGGATTAAAACTCACATGATTTTTATCTTGCAGTGTTCCAGTATTTTCATCTTTTATACTTTGCTTCATCTGCTAAATTCTGACTGGATTTGATCAATCATAATTTGATAGATAATCAGCTTATAATGTGTTTGGACACAATATATGGATTTGGATACAGACAGCCTACACAGTTTTTTTTTCAAAATTCAACTAATCAATTTTTGACAAGGCTTCTTCAGTGACATCCAGAAGTTACTCTTGGAAACTATAGCCATGTAACCTTAGCACTTCTCTCCAAGTGGTTGATTCTGTCTGCTTGCTATCATAAGAGCCACAGAAGATCTGCATTTGCAAGTATACCAAGATGTATGAATCAGCCTGATAGCACACCTCTAAAAAGGTCTTGGCTAAAAATAAAGAAAATGTACCTTTCACAAAATAGCTACATCAGAAGTGAAAAAACGCTGTTACTATTAACGCACTTCATAATCTAGAATCGATCAGACTTTTCTGATGTCATGCTTTCGATGAACCTTCCATGTCTCACTTCCAAGTTAATGATCTGTTGGTCAGTGGATCAAGCCTGGAATATTTCACAGCCTGTCTCAGAAAATCTTGACCATTTGCCTTAGACCACAGAGCTTTTAGGTACAGCAGCTGAGCACAATGTGCCTCATCCATAACAGAGTGTGCTTTTTGACTCACAGTATCTTGTGGGATTTGAGTCTCCATGATTTTCCAGAAGGGTTCCAAAAGGCCTTGAAAAAGCAAAGAAAGTCTGCAGCCCCGGTGACTCTTCCTTGCCCAGCACTGTGCCTGCAATGGCATGGTTCAGTGTGTCCAGGGCAGTAACTAGCATAACCTTCTTAAAAATTTCATCTTGATATTCTGTTCAGTAAAGGACTGTGTGACAAAACCTGATGCTTTATCGTGGTGCCTCTCTGGGTGATATCTACGTCTCTTCTCTGTTCTGAGTTCTACCCACCCACAGCTGACTTTGCACCACATTAGTCTATAGTTAGAAATGCCATGCTGAGAGTGAATTATATAACTGATAGCAGAGTCGCCTTCCCTGGAGTATATTAAACATCTTACAGCACTTGTAGGGAAGACTAAGTACTAACCATGCTGCTGACACCAAGGCTGCTGCTTTAAAAAAAAATGGCTTGTTAATATTGAGAGTTCTTCACGCTCTGCCACCCGTTTGGGCAGGGCAATTTTCAGCAGGTGGGGTGGTGATGAGATGTCAGGGAGAGAGGGACTATTTGTGAGCTGTCTCACCTCCATGTGTGAATATATATGTATCTAGCTAAACTGACAAAGGGCACTTGTCACGTTCCACATCTGAATTTGAATCAGGTTTTTTTTGTGCTGCTGTCTCTGTCCCAACCTGTGTGGAAGGTGAAAGGCTGAGCAGATTTGCAGCAGGTGAAAGGCTGAAGCAATTTTTAATTGCTTCATAGGTGAACCACTGCCATTACCTAATGCTTTTTTCAGAGTACCTTTTGTGTTGTGGAGTGAAATCTCAACATGGTTTTCATCTCTTTATTTGGTCTTTAGCTCCATATTCGCTTGTCAGCATTAAGATCCTGGAACACTGTGCTGGGGTTTTGGTTTTTTGGGAGGATTTTTGAAGTGTTTTGTGTCTGTGTGAACAGCTGAGTCTGTCTTTTTACTATGTACCCACCAACATCACATTCCCAAGGGAGGCTAGTGAAACATCAAGTCATAGCACTGTTTATTTTAGCTGATATTGTCATGAAAGTATACCATCACCCACTTCCTCCACTAAAATGTTTGTGAGGGAGATATTAGAAAATGTACAAGGAGGTTGGAAGTTTTTCTTGAGTTTTTGTGAGGCACCTAAAAAGGAGAGCATCTGCTGCTTTGGTCCAGATACAGGGCAGACATTCTTTGTCCAGCACAGTGTCTATGTGCTGCCCAGGAGCTTGGCAGGGGCAGAGGTCCTGTTTGTTCACAGCCCACCATGTCTCTTTCTTCCATGATGAAAGTAATTAATGTGAGGGAAAAAAATGAAAAGAAAATATGTTCACAACCGTAGAAATCCCACTCTGTACGAAATCTTATGGTAACTTTGAAAAGGTACAGCTGATTTTAACAAAGAAATGGTCTCTGGGAAGAATGCATGTTTTGATGAAAATTTCTGCAGGAAACTCTGGGTAAGATTTTGCATTCATTTTTAAATTTAAATATCTTCAATGGGTGTGTAGGGTGGTTTTGTTTTCTTTATAAAACATCTCTTCTTTGGAACAAAAATACACCCAAAACCTTTGCACAGGATTGCGTCTATCTGACAATGATGAGACAGGCCTCTTGTTTTGAAGGGCTCTTGACCCAACCAAATTAGCGAATTAATGTCGTAGCATTCTCAAAGTGACCTTTTCCTGTGAAAGTAACCTATTCTGATGAATTATCAGTGCCCACGTTTGACAGATGTCAGTAACTGGCAAGAACAGCTCTCTGAAGATGGGAAGCTGATCACCTAATGAGTGAGCTCACCACCCTGTAACAGGGACAGCCTTCTGTTTGAGGTATGTGAATTCTTATGGCTTCCAAGGAGTTGTGGTGTTTTTCCTTAAAAAGAAAAAAAAAGTGGCAGCAGAGGAAATACATACGCATGTATGTACTTTTATTCTTTTTAATTCCTTCACCAATGAGGCAAAAATAAATCTTTATTGAGATGTAATGCAGCCTGCGATTAGGGTATTGATTTTACATGTGGTGCTGAATGTACCATGAAGTGGAGGTGGGTAGTTAAAACGCGTGGTGCTGCCTCTCAGTCCTTTTGAGGCACTGTTTGCTTGATCTGCCACTGATCCATAGCCCGACACCCTGCTGTCATATTCAGCCCCCTCCTGTGGATACCAACACCTTCCTCTCCCTCTCCCTCCCTCCCGTATCCCTTCATCTGTTTCAGCTCTTGCCTCTGCCAGTAGGAGGAGAGCTGATCTACAAACATGGGGACAGTGTGAATAACCACCCCTAGAGTCACTTAAACACATGGATTTGTAAAACTTGGTTGTTCTAAGCCTGTCCAAGCCAGGACTACAATTTGAATTAAACATAAGGTGACTCCTTTTACTGAATCAATAAGTGCAAATAACATAGCTTGCAACGATGTTTTATTTCCCAGACAAAAATGGTTCTTAACAGCTTTCTGAAGGCTATGCTTCAGCCACCTGCTGCTAAAGTTGTTTGCATTTTCCTAGAAAATTTGATCTTCTACAGCATTAAAACAGACAAGTATGCAGTCAGCATGCTTGTGCATACTTGGGGCTAGATATTTGGGAGTCATATTTTTTAACGAACACTATAACTTTCTACAAACTTTATCTCAGCAAGTATAAATGACAGGGATGGAGGGTGGAGAGCTGGAACTGTGGGAATCTTTCTCTCAGACTCACTCAATCTTAGCTGCATTTTAGAGACAAAAGCGATCCTCACTGTTATTGAGAAATGTCAGTTTGGTGTTTTGCCACATACCTCTTATTTGCCTTTCCAATACTAGCTTTCACTGCAAGATCTCTTTCTCGTGATATTCTGCTGTGTGTGCCCCAGTATTTGGGTTCCTGCAGGGACCTTAGAACATGTATTTTGCAGTACTTGTTTCCATTTTGCAAATACACTGAAGCACACGGTAATACTAGTTGATTTTTGCAGCTGGCATATGAATGTATTGTACTCCCAACAGGAGAGCGATTGAAATGCAGACACTGAGAACATCTGTTTACAGTGAAATTCTGTTTCCCAGTTGATTTGTTCCGAGCAAGAAGAGTTTCCTAGAAAAGCAGATCACCTCTGCTTTTACTTTTCTTTACACTATTCTCCTTCCTAGACGTGTATATTCTGAGCAAAGGTTCCACATTTGCCATTTCACAATTTGTTTCATTAGCAAAGGTAACAATAATGAAAATTTCCCTCTCTAGAAGTTCTTCTGTTTTCTGCTATTGCTCTTATCCTCTCCAGGCCACCAAGTAGTGTGTTACTTCATGCCTTCCCCTTGGTGTTCTACATCAGCAAAAGCATTAGGTACGGGCAGTGAGAAGTGATAACCTCCAGCATTAAGGATCATTAGAATTTCATGGGATTTACTTTCTGTTCCAATACTCCCATATATTACAGATATCTACCGTTTTTCAGTCTATTTCTCTGCAGACTTAATTGATACTTAAGTAGCTACCAGGTAACTGGACATACGGAAATTCAGATCCATTATTTTTAAATCCTTTCTGAGTCGAACATGCAGGAGGAGGAAGAAGAGAAAAATTGTATAAATCAGCACTCTTTGGGTGCTAATTTACACCAGATGAAGATCTTGGGTGCTGTATAGTTTCTGACTTTTCAGTTTCTGTCTTAGAGAACCTCTGCTGCTCTGCATTAAAGCTGTTATATGGACAGCAGGCAAACTGCACTTAATAACATGCTGTTGCTAAATCTAAATTTTTTTTTTTTTCTATAGAAGTGCTTAAGGGGAAAGAAAACATCCAAAATCCAGTCCAAATTGTGCCTTTACGACACAACAAAAATAAAAAATAAAAGCCAGACAAACTGAACATGTTTTTTATTGTTATTAAAAAGGATGTGGATCTGAACTGACAGCTTGTAAACTAAGAGCAACTTGATCTGTTTTCAAATGCTGTACTATCCTCAGAACAACCCATGGAAATCATGCTGTTCTGTTAAATGATTCAATACTCAGGGATTTGATTTGTCTTCTTAGTAAAAGGAGATTATTTCTCAGAAGAAATTTTTGTATTTTCCTCCAGCTACCCTTTGAATTAACTATTAAAACCAACAGAAAACAAGCTGTATCTCAGCAGCTGTGCAGAGACGCATGCTCAGGTGATCTAAGCCTATTTTACCCCTCACCACTGCACCTTTTTTACCTGACAGCCCAGTCACTCCAATCTTCCCCCCATTTGCTCTCCTACCCTCATCTCTCTTTCTCTGCAATCTTTGATGTGGTTAACTTGAGCCTTGCTTAGATATTTTGGAAGATTTTATCAGCAGTGCAACTGTGTTCTATTTAAACAACAGCCTGCTCAGAAACCTCACTTCCACCCTAGCTATTCGTGGTTAAATCACACCATGGGCAATAAAACTCCTTTTTATTTCCACTAGATTAAAGTTTTCTTGAGTATAATGAGACAAACTTTGGCAGGTGCAACTTTGCAGATAATTTGTAAAAGCCCAATGGACATTTATTACTTCCTTACCATTATTTATATGTGTTTGGAGAATGTGTGTTAATAGAGGTGAATACATATATACTTGTGATTGTAAAACTAAATGAACAAGACATAAACCAAAACTGACAGAATAGTTCAACAGGGAAGGAATAACCAAAGCGAAGACAGCTGAGTACTTAAAGNAAAAAAAAAAAAAAGCCATATCAATGTGATGTTTCAGTTGTCCTGGCAGTGGAGTGAGCCAGGAGCTGCTGTTACTTCTCAGCAAAAAATACCAGGCCTCTCTGCAGGTTGCCAAGCTCACAAGTCTGTGCACAGCAATTAGACAGGAGGTATTTAAGTAACAACTACCACCAAGTGAATGAATAACTACAGCGTATAACCAAGTGCTTAACTTCTGAGAGAAAGCAACATCTCCTTAAACAGCATGTCTGTCATTCCACAAGATATAAAGACTGTATTGCATAAGTACTCTACTTTCGCTCCCTAAATGATGTTTTGCAAGTATTTTTTAGCAGCCCCTAAACCAAATTGTTTAGAAATGTGGCAGTGGAAAAGCTGCATCCATTAACTTTATTTGAAAAATAAAAAAGAACCCTGCTGTTAGGGAAGTAAAAAATAGCTGACAGCCATTCCTTGTCTCTTGGTGGTTTTAGTGAGCTATTCACTGTGATAGAGGCGACTACACAACCACACCACCATTGAAAATTAAAAATAACTCCATAAACAGGTGATATAAAATTAGCAGTGTTCAACCAGATGAACATGGATGCATTTAGCTGCAACTTACATGTAACATTGACTCACTGACAGAACACCTAGGGGGAAATTCACGATCCTGTGTGCAAAAGGTAGATGCTCACTTAACAGTAACCCAGTTCATTACCTTGGTGCTTGTCCCCTCAAGAAATGTCAGTGTCTTCTAGCTAGGTCCAGGTGCAAGAGATGTCACAAACCTAAATGTAAAACTGTTGGGGGAAAGTTTCAGTGTGATGCTGGTCCAATCTTAATGCGTGTAAATGCATTATAATGATTATAATTAGCGGATTATAATGCAATGTAAAGGAAATCATAAAAACTGCAATATTTTACTCTGTTATTTGTCTGCAGTGACATTTCCCTTCCCTTTATCCTCCTCCTCCATCAAGAATTTTTCCTTTTATTTTAAGGAAGCAGGCTCAGGCTCAAATTTTGCTGCATTTCTAACTGCTTTGCTTGGGGAATTTGCAATCTTATTCCAACACAATTCTTAGGTGTCACCCCAAGGCTTCAGGTGACATTCTTCCCATGCACACAAATATTCAACTCTTAGATGGGAATAGGAAGACGAGCAAGGACAGAAGGACTGCAAAGTTGAAGGAAATAGCAAGAGAGAGTAAACTGTAAATGTTACAGTAGAAAGTAAGGATGGGATCAGAACCAATACCTAGTATATGAACACCCAGGACTGAAATTCAGGTTGGGAGCCAAATGATTCATGTGTATTTGCTGGGGCAAAGGGTGAAAAGGGGGCAAAACACTATGCTGTGATTCACATATTATACAATTTTATATTTATCAATATGTCAAAGATATGCAAATTAAGAAATTCTTATCCTTTCAGAATGTTTGAAGCTGAATTCAAAATATTTGCTAGAGAGTCATAGCATAGGTCATGTTAACCAAGTTAATTTTTCTATGACTTTTAATATTTTGCTGGCCAGCAAAGATGAGTAGTGGAGAAAAGAGAGATGAAAATATCTTACTTTTATGTCTAATTTAGAGTTAGAATTGATATTTTTTGTGTGAAACTTTATTATTGTTTCAGAAGTTCCATAGATACCAAAAGAATGCTTCTAAAACAGAGTACATAGCCCTAAGTTTAGGACTGATTTTAAAATTGGTTCTGCTTTGCAAACCCACATCACATATTATACAAGAAAACAAAGGATGGATGTCTTGAGTTACATTCTGTTGTAAGTAGCAGAACAGATTTAACTTGCCTCATGGGGGAGAGGACAGTATGTGTAAAAGACAGTTCCTTTTTGGGGTTCTGATGAAAAATGCAAAGGTAAGGGCTCCTTGGCCTTTAACAATAACAGATAACCTGTTTTCAGGTTCTGCAGTTGTGTGAATTCAGTGAGATGAACGGCCAGTGTTTGTGCTCAAAGCTATGATCAGAGCTTGTAGTTCAAAGAAAGAGTTAAGACAAAACTAAGACAAAAACGAGAGCTTCTCAATGGAACATCTGTGGGCTATGTGACCAGAGGACACTTTCCAGGAAATACAAAAGCAGAAAACCAGATCTTCAGCATGAACAAGAGATTTTATTTTTAAATTCTTGCAGGACGAAAAATCAGAGCAATCAAAGATCAGGAAGACTGCTGAAAAGGGTGTCATGCTCCCAACCCCTTTCATCATCAAGACCATGAGTTGAAGGAAGAAGGGATACAGTGAGGAATGACACTAATTGTGAACTGATCTTGCTGGGAAAAGGTAAATGACTTTTCAGGACGCCTGCCTTTGTTTCTGGTGGTTTTTTTTCCTTTTGAATGTTGTTTCAGGGTGTTTCAGACACAAGAGTGCCTGAGTGGTTTTGTCGAAATGATAGAGATCTGAAATGTTTAAAATAGAATCATAGAATCATTGAGGCTGGAAAAGACCTCTAAGACCATTGAGTCCAACCATTAACTCAGCATTGCCATCCATCAGGACATATCTCTGTGATTCAGTGCAGCCACTTTCAGTTGTGTTCACTCTGACCTTAAGTTAAATAGCTTCCAGACATGCACTGGCTCTCACTCTTCACTTAGGAGGATAGATGGCACTCCTTTTCTGCTCTTGGTGGACATATTCTCCAATCAAAATAGAAATGCTATAGATGTCAAAAACATGAAGCAAATTAAGCTCATCAGATCATGTAGGAATAGCAAATAGACACTATCCCAAAAGCATGTAAATCACGGAGGGACACTTAATGCCGTATGGCAGTGCTCCAGTTTGTTGGGATCCTCTTACATAAGGGAACAAGAAAAGATTTCAAACAACTTGTGCTGACATTTTGTTTTCCTTGCTTTCATGGTGTGTCCTTTTCGTTCTTCTAAGCCCCCTGTTTCCAAAGGAAATGGAAGCCCCAGCACAGTTTCACTGCTGTCTGTTGCCTTTCCAGGAGTTCTTGTCTTGGTTATATAGATGAGCCAGCTAAGGAGTGAAAATGCCACCACATGGTTGTAATGACTGACAGAGTCACTTCAGTAATGAACCTCAAATGCTCAGGTACATTTAGCTAAACCTTAAAAGCTTAGCTGATGAAAAACTGCCTGGCTGAAGTGTATTCTCAGCCAAGCATCCGTAGGGCACTATTTGAATGACAGAGCAGTCCATACATATCACATCATCTCCCTGTGGGCTATCCACAGTCAGGAGAATGTGAGTCTCCTCCACAGTCAAGAGACTATTCAAGGAATAGTCTGCAGTAAATAAATGCTCTACTGCAGAAACTTTTGTTCTCCATCCATTTTTCTCCCAGTTTCTGCTAAGCATTTCTGGGCAGACTGTTTTCCCAGAGAACTCTGTTGATTGCCATAGGCTGCTGTTGAGGAATAAAGCTCAGTCACAGTCTCCAGTGTAATGTCAAAAGGGAAAACATTAATTAAAAGAAGAGACAATCTAATACTCCTGCCCTGTGAACAGACCCCAGGCAGCACAGAGCTGATTCTTCTGTTTCATTTCTGCATTGTACTTTGGCATTTGTGCTGAGTCAGATAGATGAAACTATGCCTAGAGCAACACTCTTTAACTGCTTTTTTTTTTAATGTGCTGAACACCTGTCCTCTGCTCTCCTAGTGCATTTAAAAGAGTAGAAGTCTCATAGTATCATTTCTGTCTCTTTTTTTAGAAGAAAATATTGAAATCTCTATTGATATTTCACAACTGCTCTTTGCTGTGAGATGATAATTGGCTAAAGAGAGATGCCTTTAAAGTAGTGCATTTTAATGTGGTTCTGCTTGTGTTTTTAACAGCTTTCAGACATTAAACCAGCAGGACGTGTTCTGATCCAATGTAGTGATCCTCCATATAATGAGAAATGGACAACAGATTATATTCCAAAGGGAAATGCAAGAAACAACCATGAACACCTTAGGAACAACTGGTTCTTTGGGAAAGTCTCTCCTAACAGTGAACATTTTAGTTGTTAGGTAATGTCCCATAATATCAATGCTTGTATCTCCTCAATAGAGATATTAATACAACTGCAAAAGGGTATGGACTCATATATAGTTTAAATGAAGTCCCAAACAGTTCTTTGCCTCAATTTTTTTTCCCAGCAATGAGTTCTTCACTGAAGATATCAAATTGTTGCATTACTTTCAGCTTCACTGCCAGGTTCTCTTGTCTAAGAATAGATGGTTTACCTGATTTAATTTTTGTAAGCCATTAGTCATCACATATTAGCTTGTTACATTTCTTTCTGTTAAATATGTAATCTTTTTTTCTCCTCCTCCAAAAGCTTTTTTGAGCTATTGCTACCCATGCCCCCACTTCTGAAGCACTTTTTCTAAAGAATTTTCTTGACATACAGGGTCACCACAGTGCACAGAACAGTGGACTTTCTGTGACGTCTGGATCATCTTCCAGAATTATGGCCATTTATTTAAAAGGGAAAAATGTACCCAGGTAGGTCAAATGCTTTGTCCCAATTAGTGTTATCTTGCATTTTATGTGTTGTGCTCTCAGTTCACCCAGCTTTATTTCATGTCACTGGAGTGCCATACAGCCTCTAGTCCTAATTATTCTGTGCAACTCTGTGGCATCTGCAAGTTTTTGCCACCTTGCAAATCATTTTTAGCTCTCTCATGGATAGTATGAACTAGCCTGCCTCACTGTGGTGCTTTGTGCAGTCACTGATGACTTCTGACACATTTTAATTTGACCATTATTTCTCGTCTTTAATTTGTCTCTCAGCCAGTTTCTATCCAATGATGGAACTTCAGCTTTCGGTTTGTGTTTTCCACTGTACCTGTAAGCCATGGAGAGGTATTAATACCTTGAATGTCTCCCTGTTTGGCAGCTGATTTTCTCTTGTCATATTAGCTGTGGATACCAGGCCAGTGAAGCTGTTCCTGACTCCTGCAAGGCAGTGGGCTTTGCCTCTTTCTCATGGCAAATCCTTTTCCCTGCCACCAAATTCCAGGTTTCCTCGAGAAAGACCAAGAGCTACACAGATTCATATAAACAATAAAAAAAGCTGTCTTTCTCAGTAAAGGAGGAAAATTCTACTCCAGAGCAACCCAAAATCCACTGAACAAAGCTGTGCTATCTGAGACAGTCTCATCACTTAAGGGAATGCAGTAACATTGCAGTAATACCACTACACAAATTGAGGTGTCTCACAGATCCAAACTCTCCCTAAATAAGGGCCATCCATAATTCAGTGCCGGACGATCTAGCAGTAGTGGTCATTATCATGAAGCAGTTTGGGGAAAAACAGGATTGTAGGAAGCCGTAGTGACTTGATAAATATTAACAAATTAGTATCACACAGGGCATAAATCATCTTAAACACCTCTATAATCTCTAAAACACAGCCTGTGCCTGCCCTTGGATGTAGTTGCACGGGTCTGAAAGCTTGCTTCTAATTCAGCCTGCAAGGGTGATGGAAAGCACTCACTAGAGAGCAGAGTCTGGTTCTTGAGCTGCAGTTATTGCTTAGCATATACTTAATTAATACTTAGTGTTCCTTAAATGAGAATGAGTTTTTAACACTTACGAGCACTCACTGCTCCAGAGCTCTCTGAATCAAGGTTGTGCTGTCTTGCAGTCACAGGATTCTTCTACTTTGTAGAAGCAATTTTTGATCAGTTTTATTTTCAGACACCATCTCTAGGTGAGCACTGAGGCTGCAGTGCAGAGAAAAAGATCTCTAAGTCCTCTTACTGGAAATATTGCTTCTTTTCCCTTCCCCACTGGAATTAAAAATAAATTAAAAAAATGTGACATTCATTTCTACTGATGTAAGTATTTGCAAATACGTATATTTGTAAAACTTTAATTTTAGGCCTAAGTTAACCTGACATGTCTTTTTAAGGAGCTTGCCCAAGGCCATGCAGTGGCTCTGTGTCAGCCAGGATTAGACCTCAGGAATTGTTGCCTTTCAGTCCACTAGACCAAGCTGCCTCTCATGCTGCCGACAGAGCTCTCCAGGCCAGATCAGATCAATCTGATAGCTTTCTACATGGGGTTGATCTTGAAAAACATGTGTATCCTAACTGAGAACCCAAAATAATGCTTTTCTGTACCAATAGAGGGCATAACTGGTTTTTCCTCTTTTTGTTTTAATTTTTTTTGAGACAAAATTAAACCATACCTGTGCCCTAAACTTTAGAAAAACAAAAAACTGAGGCATTTAAAGCTCCAGGGATGCTGGTCCACTTTGTGTTTTCATCACTTCATCTTTAGTTTTTAACAGGATTGTCTTTTGCCATTCGGCCAACTCCAGAAGGGATGTAGGTGGCATTCACAGCAGCAGGAAATACTCAGAAATTTGGGATAAAAGTTTGTGAACTCAATTAAAACATTAACACCTTCTTCATTATCATTTCACGTACCCCTGGACCACAAAACATATTATCCAGAGACTTTGTCTCATCTCCTTGTCTCAAGGGCTATGCACACCAGATGGTGCCTGTGTTCCTGGCTGCATCCTGCTCCTTAAGGAGCAGTGAAAACCTGTTTCCAGCCAAGGTCTGGTGCCAGAATTTGACTCCTTTCTCTTCCTTCCCCACCTAGTCCAGCTTGTCCTAAGCTCCAGGACAGGACACATTGCACGTAGCTCATCAGTCTGCTGCAGGACTCACTGACTGCAGCAGGCAGCACAACACCCCCAAAGCCCTGTGCCAGCACCAATACCCATCACAAGCTCTCTGTTGCCATGCTGGGGCTGTGCACCCATCCTACTCCTAGCACAGGCTTCTCTTGCTGTGGCATCCAAGGGAGGAGGTTTGGGGGTCATGCTACATGGAGAGATTTAGGGTGCTGATGGCATGAAAAAGGGAAAGATCAGAGGGGTTTTTTTCACAGTAGTTGTGAAGCATTTGGAGCATGAGAAGAGGATATTAGCAGAACAGAGGTTTTGAAACAACTAGCTGTAGGTCTGACACTAAGGCAATTAACAAATCAAGATAGATTATGTAGATTTCTCTGGATCTCCTGGGAAACTGCTGCTTACTGCAGTTTTTCAAGGCCCCTTAAAACTCTGCCTGCACTAAGCCAGACTAAGCAGGAGACCATTGCAGCTTCTTTTGTGATGTTATAGGAAATTTGCCGGCCTTCAGGTTTTCATTATATAAACACAGTAGCTATGGGAGAACTTCTTACCATCTTCAGGTAATAACACTAATGCCTCACACTGTTACCATGCCTTTCATCTGTGGATATCAAAAGGCTTTCTAAACATTAACTAGTTAAATGGCACTGCTCCTGTGAGATATGTAGTTCTAACTTGGGTGGCTTGGGTGACTTTTATTAATCTAAGAGTTCTCATAAGGCTGTCAAGGCTTTGCTTGCAGGGCAAAGATAATGATAAGCAAGAAGATGTGTTGATTTGGAGCCTGAGGACTAGGACTAGGGAGGGAGACTACTTTAACTAGTGCCAATTTTATATATTTTCACTGTGTTCTTAAAAATCCTTTACTGACCTAAAATCTGAGTAGCCGTGCAAAAGGAGATAAATATGCATCTAGGGATAGCTGAAAGTAATGTGTTTTGTAGGGGAAGGAATATAAAAAGTCTGGATGTTGACTCAAGGTGAAACAAAACTCAACTAAACTACTCCCACAGCAGACACAAACCCTTTGGTGGCCTGTGGTAGTGTTCCATCAAACCCCTGAAAGTTGACTTTACTTCTGGAGTTTTTATCAGCCTTTTAATAGATTGACTTTTTAATGGAGAAGGAGAAAAAAATTTTCTGGCAAAAATGTTCTATTCTTAGGTGGCTAACTTTTTTTTAATATTCCTATCTGAGAAACAATAAAATAGCTTTGACCCTTTTAAAGGGAACCACCAGAAATATGAATTTGGGCATTGTTTGTACCCCAAAGGCTGAGTTGTATCCATCCTCTCTCAGAAGTAAGGTGAAGAACCTTCTCTCATTACAATTCAGCCTTTGTTGAAGCCAGGCTTTTCAGGAGAAGGAAGGAATAAAATCATTTCCCAAGAGAGACTGGGAATCTGGGAGAGAGCAGCCCAGAGAACTCTGAAGTGTCTAAGCTGGTCAACTGGGACTGCAGCCAGGGCTTACACTCCTGTGACATAGCTTTTCCTTTGCTGTGATCTGATGAATCCTTTAAGCAAAACCCATGGGGTTCCACCTTCAGTAGTGTGGTACTCACCTGCTAAGGTGGGTATTTGAAATTCTTTGATGCCCTTGTTTTGCAACGAGCTCCACACTGACAAGATCCCAAACAGAAAACATAGTCGTCTCTTAGGCAAAGTGAGATGAAGCTCACAGTGGGATTGCAGCTGCCCTGTGTGTTGCTAATGCAGCTGCACTCACACTGCAATGGAGGCACTGCCCAAGTCTGTGCTGAACTTTGTCAGGCCAGCACCTTCACAGAGGTAGCCCAGAAGAAAAGGCCAGCCAGAGTAACCATCTATTAAAGTGAAACCATCTACCAGACTCCTTGGCATTCTTTGGTCAGACTTGCTGTTTTCTAAGCAACAGACATGTTTTAGGATGCTCTCATTATGTTATCCTGTTTAGAAGACAGTGTAAGACCTAGAGGCAAACAACTATGAATATGCACAGAGAGCAGTGTTCAGCTCAACACTGAAATATCCTGGTATAAAACCAGGTCACCTTAATTTGAATCAATAGACTTCCTGCACTTTTAAACATGCAAACTGTCCTGCTGACTTCAGTGAGACAGTTTGAATCCTTAATATTAAGGATGCATTAGAATCCACGGGAGTAGGAAGACTAAGTGTGTATGTGATCATCTCTCTCCCATGCCAACACTGCTTTAATGTTACAAGAAAACAGTGGATACTACTTGGGCACTGTGTGTCCCTAAGAGAGAGGAGTTACAAACCCCATCTTTTAAAAAAAATGTAAGAAATAATCCACTGATCATTTACTGTGTGAAGCCAGCGTGAGAACATCTTTAGCGCTGTAATAAAGACACAACACCGCAGCAGAAGTTAACACCCACCTTAGCAGGAGTATATAATTATCAGTTCATTGTTTAGTTGTGATCATGCCCCAAGGGCTAGTACCATTTCAAAGATGATGCAGGTGGCAGTCAAAATAAATGCAGGATAAAATGCTTGTGTGTTATGATTTAATTTTTTAAACATAAAGTTTAAAATCAGTGTTATATATGTTTTCAGTGAGTAACGCATGGATCTTCTTCCCTTAAAATACACTCCACAGAAGTGGTATGTGTTTCTGGCCGATCCTGCTGGGGCTGGAAACTCTCTTGTTCCCTCTGACAGTGTTCATCTCACAACTGCAGATTTTAGCATTGGCCCACAGACCCGACTTGAGCCCCCATGCTAACTGAGGACATTCCAGCAAGGGTGGGCTTACGCAGAGTCCCACTGGGGTTTCTCGGGAACAAGGAAAAGGCTTTAAGGTGGCTCTTACACTTTTGCTGCACTCAGCTGGAGTTGTGCCAAGCTGCTCACCATTACTTTGAAAAGCAGAGAGCATAGTGTGGCCATCAATCTCAGAAGATCAGAGTCAGGCAGTCCCCCTCAGCAGCTGGTGCCAACTGCAGAAGAATTCTTACTACATTTCTCTTGAAGTCTTCTTTTTGTCTCCTTTCCTCCCTTTGTTTTCTTTTTTTTCTTTAATTTTTTACCGTCTTCAAAATTGTACTGATAACAAGAAGATATGTGCAAGGGGAAGAAATGTTTTACATAAGTAGTTTGTATTCTAATTATTGCTTGAGAATTCAGATGCCTTTAACACACATACAGTGCATGCACAGTTCTTGCTGCAACTGCAACATAGCTCACTGCTCATGAAAATTTATAGACTCTTTCAATCTTAAAGACAATCCCAAACCAACTTTCAATATACCGGAAACATCACACTCTTGAAGGAGGAGGGAGAGTCACAACAAATTTCTTTAGTGCTACATTGTGCTTCCCAACACATCCCAAGTGTTGGCTAGCTTTTATATTTTTAATTTAGAAATTAAAGGAAATGCTTAAATTTTTTTATCATCTGATAAACTAGTATACTGGAGGGCAAGTCCTATTTCTGTAAACAGGCACTGATGCACTTAAAGAATTACAAATGGTGGTTGTCGATGAATATTCAGCTTACCCATTTTCTTCTCTGTGAATTTGTTTTGGAATAAAAGGGAGGGCATAACAAGACTAAATAAAGTATATCTCTACTTAAAATTTTTCTTCAGTTCTCCTATACCACTCTGGGTACACAAAGAACTTGTGAAAGCATTCTGCATTTTATTTGTGTCCAAGAACAAGCCTGAGGTGTTGTGATGCCCCTCAGCATCTCCTGTGGCTCAGCTTGTGTGAAGCGCTGAGATCTTTGCTCAGGCAAACTCTTGCAGGCAGGCAGTGCACACCACGTGCAGGTGCTGCTGTGCCAGGATCTGAGCAGCTGAGCACTGGCCCAGGTAGGAAGCACCTCAGAGCTGTAGGAGAATCAGGGAAAAGGCTGAAGAAGATGGGAAGATGGGGCTCAGGTAGATTGTTACCTCCAAATGAGTGTGTAGACTGGAAAACTGGTGGGGCTGGGGTGAAATAGGCAAAGCAGTGACGTTTTAAGTTGTGTATATGAAGGATTGAATGTGTGTAGTGGGTCCCAGAGCTGCACTAAACGTTAGAGGCGGTTTTCAGGCATGGATGTCTGTCAAGTAATTCATTGCTGCTGTTGGAGGGTGGGAGGTTTAAAGGTGTACTCTGAGAGGCAGGAGATTTGAGGTCAAATAATGACATGACAGTGACTCCCTAGGAAACTGTAAGCTTTCTACAACCGTGTCTATACTGAGCTATTCTCCCTATATAACATTAAAATTCTCCCTATACAGCTATTCTCCCTATACAACATTAAAAAAAAAAAACAAACCCACGACCAGAAGAAATAAAAAGGAAAAATAAAAACCCTGCCATATACATACTCACAAGCCATGATTTTGCTTAATGAGAGCACTATTTGCAGTAGAAACTCACTCAGCCACCCTTCTAAGTGCGGCTATCATTTAGTGTAAATGGTTTCATAACAGCTTGGAACAGAAATTGTTACAAGTCAGAGATGTGTCATTCAGAGCAAATCCAGAGAAAAGTCAAGTCACTACAATACGTGAATCACATTGACTTTGGCTGACTACAGGATATAATTACCTCCATTTATTGTGTTTATGAACATTTCTTTGTGTGAAAAGCTGCTTCTTCAGTTTTTAAAATAATTTGGTGGACACAGATTGAGACAAATTCCAACAGTGGGAGAATTACATCCTTGCACCTGGTTCTCCATCATTTATCGCATTAAGTAGATCAGAACAATTATGCATTGTATTTTTACAGTTTGTGTTTAAAGCAAATGCCAAAGACAAGATAAAGGGACATTATTAGCACAAATAATTACAGGGAGCACCTTTCTCTGAGTGGTTTCAGCATCACATTTTCTGCCTGTGTCATGTCTAATTGTTAAACAAGGAGCACAGTTGTAGATTAGTGACTGAATTGCCTTTTCCAGTTAAGCTTTACCTTATAAAAGAGAGGAAAAAGCAAGTCTTTCTTCTCACTGCCTCCATTGGTTGACAGTCCTTCTGACTTGTCATCCTTGATGCCTAAAGGCTGTATTTCCAGATAGAGAAAAACTTTCAGTGTTCCTCACTTTTCATCAGTGATGTTATTTCAAAGGGTGGAGGAAGTGAGACGATTTGCATAAAACAACCCTTAAAGAACTAATGTAGAAAAGTGACTCACTCTTTTCTCCCACATTCTCTCTCTGAGACATCAAATCTGAGAAGTGTCCATTTCTTTTTCTGGCAGTGCAGAACAACTCTTTGAGGAGAGGGAAACACTCCGTCTGTTGCAGACAAACATTGAGACAATAATGCATATGAGCATCTGGCTGTTTCATACAGGCACTTTTAGGGAATCTCTTTAATCAGGCTTAGTATCTGCAGCTGTACTGCCCAGGGGTTCCCATAGCATGTTAAAAGTGGACAATATATGCCCTTGGATACATTCTTAATGTTTGAAAACTAGAAATATCTCCTTTCTCAAAAGTCTCGAGTGCTGACTTGGTTTGGGAGTGCCCCAGAAGCTGCAGATCTACAAAATTAGCTTTTCTTTCTGTGAATACACAGATGAGTTGAAATGGGGTGAAGTAGGTAGGGCATTTTGTTCTCCTGACAGGAAGTCTCTCAGGCTAGGACATGGTGCCAGATGGACCAAAGATGTCTGCAAGGGTCTGCAGCTGCACTGCTCCTAAGATTTAGGTAAAGTAGTTCTATCCAATGAACTTTGCTTTTCATCCGGGGCAGCAGTTGTTGGAGTCCATGCTTATTTAACCACACAGACAGTCATTAACATTTTAAACATGTTCGTTAACCAGGAACAGCCAGGACACCCTGACTTCCAGATTGCCTTTGGGCAGCAGAGAAGCAAACATATTGGTGATTGCCATGTTTCTGGGTACATTTCTCTCGCTTTCCGTCTGAGAAAACATGCCCAGGAAACCCTTCTGCCAAAATGTGTCTTTACACCAGCCTCTGTCCAGAATGTGTCTCGCTTCCCACACGCGGATGACAAATGAACAAACGCTGTGAGACCTGGTATTTAAGTAGAAGGGGGTGAAGAGAAGTATTGGCATGCTGTGGCATCCAAAGACTCCTGTTTCCTGGCTCCCATTTCTATCAGCCAGTGCAAAGGATATCATCCAGTTCCTGGGGTCTTCATTAATGCCTTCTGCACTGGGCAGCAGGAGGTAGCAAAGAAGTGAAAGACCTAAATGCTGGTTTGTACATTTTTGCTACAGAAGATGCATTTTCTCAGACTGACACCAGCTGCTCATAAGCAAATGCGGACCAGCAAACAGATACAGCCAGCATATTTTTCTCTTTTTTTTTTTTTTAAAGTGCCATCCACTCCCCTTGAAAAGCCCTTCCTTAGTACACTGTGACTGCCTAGATGTATTCTGCAGAAAAAACAGCAGTTCTCTGTGAGAAAACAAAACAGCACCGTGTTGCTGCCACCCCGAAGGTCTGGCTTCACAGATTCATAGCACTGACAGGGGGTAGGATTCAGGGAGGACGCAGAGCACAACAGCCTGAAAAGATTTGGCTGGGATTGTCTTGTGCTGGGTCCCACAGGTTCAGTTGACATGCTACTCATTCCCACGGGAGCCTTCCTTTTTGGTCCCCTCAGCAGGGACAAGGCACCACAGGCATCTCCTTGCTCCTGGCAGTTTCCTGGGTGCCCCCATGCTGTGCCCAGATGTCTGAGTTCACATCGAGCTTGTACTCAAGATTTCTGCATTCAATTAGCTCTCAAGCAGTGTGATTATCACTTGGACCTTTCCTGATAAATGACATTAATTCACGGGAATATGCTAATTAAATCATTTACATTTTCCCCTGTTGTTGAAGAAAGAGGCCTGAGCCATAGCTATCACAGCCTGGAAACAGATGCCTCTCGTTTCATGAGATACCTCTCATGGAAGATGGAAGTGAGCCACACAGGGCTGCTGCAGAGTCTGGGGGGCTATCCTGCCCATGAAAGTTTCTCCAGTGTTCTGTAAGAGAACATAGTGGTTAGCCTTTCTCTTCTCACTCACCTCTCCTCTGCTATCCTTTTTTTTTTTGAGCTTTTGCATTTATGTTTCTAATTAATTTAACAAGTGAATTGTGCCATTTAATTTGGCACATCATATCTCTTTGTAGTGCACACTCTTCAGTAATAAAGTGGCATTATAAATTATTCCATTTTTCAAGCTTTGAGTCTAAATCAAATAACATATGATATCTTTGAAGACATTTTTATTGCTGTCCTTAAAACATATGAATATGATAGTAGTTTCCACACAATGGAAACCAACCCCACTTATTTGTTTTGCTTTGCTTTAATTTGATAGGAAGTATATGTATAATTATATTTCTCCCTTTTATCTGTCATTTTTCCTGGAGCCCAAATGGAGCATGCTTCTACATAAAACAGGAAATCAAAGGAATGTCACCTCTTAAAAGAGATTTTGCCTGTTTCCGAACAGAAATATTTTAAGGCAGATTGACTGCTCTGAATAGGTTAGAAGCACACTTTCATAACCTCAATTATAATACATTGATAACAACATTTGTGAGATTAGAAATGGAATTTTGTAGGTTGAGATGTATTAGAAAATAAACAGAAAACATACAAATCATTCTGGAGGTGCAATTTCTAAAGCTGTTCTATTAATTTAAAACCTACTTGATGTATGATTTATCATGTGTTGTGTAAATAAACCTCATTGATATGGGAGGAGAAAGGGAGGGCTGTGTGCAACATCTGCAGCCAACTCAAAGTTCTTGCAAAGGAGTTTCTCACAGCTTCCACTGCACACAGTGTAATATAACATAAAATATAGGTGATCTGAAATCTCCTTGTTCAAGAGACTGGCTGTCTTAAGCTTTTCAGTGAGAAGAGTAAAGGGGGAAGATCAATATATACAGCTTTACAAAGGACGGCGGCAGGGTCTTTTCCAAACTATATATGAAGGATGTTTTTCAGGTTTTGTTCATCTGTAGCCTGTAGGATACAATTAAGAGAGTTTATTTTCCGTTCTCCATTATGTGCTTGGAACTTTATAAATTAAAGTTTGTTCCTTCCACCAAAGGATTTACATTTAGCCATTCAGTGAGCTTGTGTAAATTAGAGGTGGGTTTGCTGATGGCAGCTGCAGGTACAGCTAAGCTGAAAGTAGGCTGCACTTAGAAATGTATGAAAGCAGCAAGAATTGCAATGCATGAGATGGGAGCCGAAGTCCTAGCACCAGCATTTGACATCAGTCTCTGGTCCAAATTGGGACTAGGTGGGAGAAAGCACAACTGCACTGGTGTCAGTAGTTTCAACTATGTTCCAACTGCTTTGCTCATTGGAAAAGCCTACAGCAACTAGAACAGGCTTGTGAACCCAGCCATTACCTCTTAGTGCTTTACTTTACTTAACACTTTTACTTTGAGGTTTTGCTTGGTCCTTCTTCATCGCTTGTCGCTGTTGAGCCGCTAGCAGAGAGAAAAGACCCTCCAGAAGTTGTATGGATCAAAGAGATTTATTTTTTTATTTTCCCAACTTACATAGACTTTTCAGAGGTCACTCAGATTGGTCAGTCCGAAACCTCCCCCTGGGCCTATTGGCCAGGCCCGAACTGCGCACATCTTGAGGAACCGTTTTAATAACATCCAAACTTTATCTTTGTTTATAAAAAACACAAGAAAATTCTCACAGGAAAGACCTGTGCCAGCCACAATCGCTTTATTTTTTTTTAATGGTGAATAATTCCTATCTGGCTTGTCAGTTTCCAAGGCATGTTTTGCCTCTGTAAAATTTGGCATAGACATGAGTGACTGTGAATATTTTTGTTTGTTTGTTTCTAACAATAAATACTGCATGATGGAACTAATAAATTTTTGTGGCTCCATTCTGATCAACAAAGCAACTGAATTTCTGAATGGGCTGCCTTTCAGTTTGAAATGGTGCTTTCTCATTGGCAATGTTCAGAGGGGACATGAAATAAATGAAAATTTACATTAGATTGTTATTCCCATCAGACTTACCCCTAGTGTCTAAGCATCGATTTTACGGCAAAGAGTGAACCTCAATTCCTTCAGCTGATTAATGTCCTGTTCCCAATTTGCATGCATGGATAGTATCTACCCAAAGGTCAGAAGAGAGGAGTGAGGTGAGCTGTGTTAGCACCTCTTCCTCAACCATGAGTTTGACAGCAAAGAGACGGAGAAAGAAAACATGCAAAGAGACAAAGAAAGAAAACATACAAAGATTCATGCCCATGGGAAGGGATCAAAAAGGTCATTTTCAGCTCTGTGATGTGTATGTTTCTTTTAATCAGACATGATAATAATCAAACCTACATAGCAGAAAAAAAAGAAAAACACTTGTCTACTTCTGCTTATTCAGCATTTACCAAATCTAGCTCATCTCAGATGACTGGGGTTTGATTTGTGATAGAATATTCTGGTGCTGTTGCTTTCTGAGGCAGAGAAAGCATGCACACAGCAAGTGCTGGGCGAGAAGAATGTTGTGGGGTTAGTAGGAACGAGAAAGAAAGAAAGATGGGCAAGAGGGAGAAAAACTTAGGTAAATTTACCTTAAGTCTGGTATTTCCAGTCACTAATTCATGAAGGAGGTAATTGCATAATTGAAACTTGGTTTGGTATAATCATGTAAACCCATTTCTTGGAAATTAGGAATGCAGAGAGAGCCACCACATTTTCTTTAAAAGCTGGACTTTAAAAGAGCAACTTCTGGACCAATATCTAGAGTAACTAGCTGATCCTGAAAAAAAAGAAAAAAAATTCATCAAGTGGCTCCATGGATGCAGCTTCACCACTCACCATGTGGATGACAGTAATTTCCACAGTGCAACGGGTCCCTCTTGCTGTGCAAGGCTTCCCATGCTGCATGTCAGCTCAATTGCTCAATGATGCTGTTTGGACTCACAGAAAAATGTGGAGTCCCACTGACCAGGCATCCTTCCCTCTGCAGTGGTGCTTTCCAACCACCTGAGAACAGGGCGCCATGCAAGAGCAGAAATCCTCATGCAAATGGAAGTTTATACCTGAATGTAGTCAATGATTACCTTGCATTGCTTGATTTTAAGTAGTGCTTTAAGTGCTTGAAAAGTGAGGTCTGGGTCCTGCAAGCATTTGCTTGTGGTGGGAATTGCAATCAGATTTTGGGGTCAAGTTGACTGTGGTTTTTAAAATGCCTGAGCAGCGTGTTTCCTCTCAGAGGATTTGTAGATAAGAACTATGGAGAAAAGTGAGGCTTATACAGTGTTTAAACTAATGGGAGGTTTGTCTAAAGGCTGAGTATTGAGCTTGTGGGTAACAGGGTATTAAGACAGCATGATAGGTCACTTACCTGTGTCCTACAGAAGAAAACTGGAAAGCAGATTGTGAAACTGTCATTTATTTGTCCTCAGATGCCATACAGGATTCTTCCATCTTTCAAAACACTAACCCACTCCATCTGCTGCTGGAAATGCTATGTACTGTCTGTGTTTCACTCTGGGACCAGTCAAGACCCTGCTTTAGGTGGTGTTGCCCCTGCCCTGCCACCTCTTGGGCAGGCTGGACTCAAATGCAGCTGGAGGTGGTGGCACTGGGGTTAAAAATGCAGCAGGGAAGCCATAGAGGAGCTCACATGGGCATGGGAGGAGAGCAATTCTTCCAAAATATCAGCTACTTTCTCCACACTACTCCTCAAGCAGTGGCTGGCATGACAGATCTAGCTTTTTGGGTACCTGGATATCCCAGATGCATGCCTTTGTCCTCTTCTCTCCCATTTAGCAGGGGAAATCTGTCTTTAGTCTGGTACCATCTTCTTTTCATCCTTTTGGCAGCAAAACTGCATCTGCTTACATTTCTGAGGAGCTTTGAGGCAGCCCAGTCTCATAAACATGTGCTTTGCATATTTACAGTAACTTGTTACTTTCCTTATAGGTAGTGACATCTCCAGGTGTAATGCATCCAGGATCAATAAATGCCATTAAGACCTTTATGCATGCTGCAGCTAAGAGATTGGGAGTGTTTGAATGAGTCTCAAGCTAAGCAAGCATATAAAGTTGACAAGCATTCATTTTAAACTATGGATGTGAAGGTCAGATCTCAAAGATGGTTTAGTTACTCGTTCATCTGAAACACCTGCACTTTTACTCTCTGACTTGTTTTGATTTATTAAAATAGAAAAGAGAAATTTTTTGAAAGCATGAGGCATATTTCATTTTCTTGCTTTAGACTATTAAAATTAACCCTTTTATGTTTGCTTAAAAATCTTGAGGCTGTTTTTAATCACTCAGGGTTTTTGTAACCAGCAAAACTTAAAATTATTCCCACTTTATTTGATTTTGTTTTCTATTTACCCTGAAACAAACCTCAGCTATTGATAAATGGTGTTTCAATGCCCATTCAGATAGTGTGCAATTAAAAATTAAGCTTGAAGAAATTCATAAATATGTAATTGTGACAATATTTGAATCTGACATTTCAAGGGTGGGAGGTAGACAATTTCAAGGGTGGGAGGTAGACAATTTCTTCCAGAATTTTTCAAAACTCTGTGGGAGGAAAATACGGGGAAGAACCCCAAATAATCACTTTCTACAAGTCTGTGAAAGTAACTAATATCCTTGATAACCCAACATGGTAGGGAAGTTTCTAGCTTACCTCAGTCTGTTCTCCTTTTACCTGTTTCAGCTGTTTTCTACCTCTCCCTTCTGCATGTGACGTTTGCTTTTGAATCCAAATACACTTTCAGTACTGATATTCGTTCCACTGCAGCAACTAGCCAGCCCATGTACAGAAAAGGTCCCTAACACTACTTCTTCCAGAATTTCCAAATGTTGTATATTGTGTGTGACATTTTCCCTGTGCTTCCCCATCCCTCTGCATCTACCCAGTCTGTAAGAAATTAGTCAGGATGTTTTGTTTAGTTGTTTTATTGGGGTTTTTTTGCAGTGAATACAACTCCTTTTTATCCAGAAGCAATCCTGGAACATGTTTGTGTTTGTCCCCAACCCACCTATACCTCAGGATGTGGAACACTAACTCAGTCTCCTCACAGATTTCTCTTCTCTGAGTGCGAGCATCTGATGAACAAAACTGGTAAGATCTATCTTGTCCAAAGAATCCCCCATGGTGTTACACAAAAGTTAGTGCCTGATCACTCCCAAATGATGGAGTAGGGGAAACAAAGTGAAAATGAGAAGCAGAGTTTAGTAGAAATGCACATTAGTAAAGTTTCTGACATGTGCTTCTGTCCAGCTTTATACTCCTTCATCTCAGCCCTCCAGTTTGACACCCATACCACTTGCATACAATCTCACCTACCTCCAGTGCATGTTGCAAGAAGCTATTCCATTCTGTTAAAGACACAGCCCACAGCATGATCCATTAATTTATCATTGTAGGAAGTACTTGAAGCCACATCAGCTTTATGACCACCATAAAGTGTCCCACCTAACACAGAACGAGAGCACCTTGCAGTACCTGCCTAATACCAAAGTGATAATTGCACTATTGCACTGTTTTATGAGGCAGTATTCCAGCTCCTGAGCAGACAAACTACCAGGCTGAAGGCTGAATAGTTTATCTTGATGAGGAAACTGTATCATTGCACAGTGAAATAGCACAATGGTACTATCATCATTTTTCTGTGCTTATTGCAGGAATTCTTTTGGTTTATGGTGTGGTTTGTAGGGGTTTTTTAAGTATTTGAATGTGCCCTTATCCAATAGCTAATGGTCACCTGTGTATCAGCTACAGGAGACAACAGACTCTGCTTATTTTGGGATGCTTGTCTGTAATTTCTGCCACTGCTGAAGCTTAGGCAAAGCTCCCACAGGCTGCATAGCTGCCTGGCAAATCACAGGGGTGAATTTTAGCTCCCCAGAGGTTTCTCACCCCTTCCACAGAAGTGCACATGTGTGTAAGGGTGTTTGTGTACATATTCCTCTCACAGACAATAACCTTGTGTGGTTTACATTTTCATCCATTGTGTACCTAAGTGGTTCTTGATGACTTAGACATCTTTCTTAAGCTGCTGGTTTTGTTATACAAAACTTCCATGTTGAGTTGTACAAAATCAATAAATAAAACAGGAGGATATTTCATCTGCCTTTCCTGCAAGCCTCTATTCCTCTTGACATATGCAGGGAATGTTGAAAGGCAAAATTATTTCAAAATCAAACGATAAACAGTACCCTTTGATTAAGTTTTGCTTATATGGAAGATTCTGAAGAGAAAACAAAAATATCTCTCTCTCTTCCTCATAACTTCTTTCCTCAGGCTTAATAGAAAAAGATAAAATGAGAAGCATTACAATGACATTTGCCAATTTGCAGGCAGAATATATTGCAGGTGAGCAGGCATTCACCTTCAGAGATAAAACCGAGTCAGGGAGAAAGAGTCCACATTGCCCTTAGAAGTAATGATCGTTCACATCACACTGGATGTTTGTTATGCCAGCCGTTTGTCAGTCAAACAGCAGACGTCTTTTTGCTGCACTCTGGTCTCACAGTTCAAATAAAATAATGTCATAATACATGAGGCTGTCCAGGTCATGGGAGTTATTAAATGTCCTTCCTTTGCACCTTTTACTTTCTTGTTTCCACACAAGATAAATTATATGGTCCCTGTAATATTTATTTTAAAAAAAAGTTGCTATTGTATGTTACTGAGAGAAAATTGGAAACTAGAAGAAGCAGACAACCTCAAAATATGGGTCACTCTGAGACACGTACCAAAAAGCTACATTCTCCTCTTGTTCCTGTGTCACCTGTGGAAATGCTAGATGGCATGCTGAGGAGGGTAGCAGCTTCCCTGGTTGCCCCATGTCTCCTGCCCTCCCAGAAAGCTGGGCAGGGCTGGAGGTGGGTCTGGGTTTGTTTTATGGTCAGCTCTGGCAGCAGAGCAGGCATGCAGCTGCCCCTTCTGGCATTGTTGTAAGACCTGAAGGTAGATTGAGGTCTATATTTTCCTGTGTACCTAAACTCTCAGAAGGGTCTGTTACATCAGGATGCCCAGCTCGGCATAAGTGAGAAGAGCTGGCTCTCAGAAGGTGATGAAAACACCTTTCCTTTTGCCCTCTTTCTTTGCCTCCCCTTGAACAGAGCCTTTTCAAGGCTCTGAATTACGGGACCTCCAATTGCTAATCCATTTTTAAAGACTGTGATTGGTCTATAGGTATTCCTGAAGCACCTTATCTCTGGTTTCCAGCTGGAAATGTAACATAGCACATAATTGCACAAGTGTCTCAGTAATGGTGCAAATTCAAATTAAATCATGAGATATTTCACACTGTGCACGTAACTCCTGATGTCTGTTTTACAGGCTGCACAGTTTAACAGCATGCTTTTTAAGATGTGGCACTACAGTAGACATTAAAAGCAAGAAAATATATGTACGGACTGTGCAACAGTACGAGATATTTTCCTTCCAGGGATAACACCAAGGTAAAACAGAACAATCTATTTAATTCAGTTTAATTCCTCCCAGCAATAATTTCTAAAAAAAAAAATAAAAGATGACAAGGAAGATGACAAGAAAGATGACCAAAGAAGCCCTTAGGCAACTATGTTCGATTTGGATTTTTAGAATAAATATTTACTTTCTTGGACTCAAGTAGAAGAGGAGTATTCACTGTCCCAATCCCTCTCCCTTACTGGTCTGCCACACTACACATCCTCATTTTTTCAGTGGCTCACAATAATAACAGTTTCTTCACAGGTCCACTAGGATCTCCTGTTTTAAATCTAAACTCTGACCCCCAGGACTGATGCAGTGCTCTGCAGAGTGTGCCACATGAATACTGTGTTAGCTGTACTGCAGCTCCATTGGGAATCAACAACCCAAAAACAGACCATGACCAGCCAGCTCCTAGCATCCAAACATGCAGTTAGCTTGGCTCTACCAGCCTCTCATAACTGTGGATCACACTACATTCATGCAGCCAAAGGAGCAATAATAAGCAAAAATCCAGTGTTTATCCTCCATGCTCTTTTGTTCTGTCTTTTCTCTAGTTTTCCATACACAAAGGAGGGGGATAATAGAATGAATCTCCATTGCACCATCTTAGCCTACAAAACTGCTTTGGCTCAGAGATAGAGCTGTTCTTGATTCAGCCCAAACAGATTTGGGCAATGACATATTTGTGTTTCCAAGAACAGACATGTTCAGGCATCAGCAGACTGGCTATTTTTTTAGGTTTATTTTTTCATGTGACATAATCTCATATCAAATAATGCCTGCCATCATCTTTGATGGTTCTGTTCCTACACGTGCTGTTCACAGCAGCACATTCAGCACTGACATTTTGATGCTAAGGAAAGCTAAAGGTAGGGAGTTCATTACAGAAGCTCCCATCAGGCTTTTGGCAAGATGCAGTGAGATGCCAGTTGTTCCCAGTCATTTTCTGTGAATAAGAATATACTGGAGCATTCAACCAAGCAGAGTATATTCAACATTGTTGCCTTTTGGTACATACACTATATTTTTTACAAGCATGATAAAAAGAGTTCAGTTGATCATGCTTGTAAGTTTCCTTCCTTGCATCTTCTAAAACAGCAATTATTCTAAATGCATGAAACTTTTGAAGGTTGCCTGCTCCATGTGGTATTCTTGCCTTCTCCCCAGTCCCTGTCCCCATTAATAAATAGTAGAAGAAAAATTGAAAGGTATTCAGGCCTGTGCTGTCTGTCAGAAAAGGCAGGCAATATGCAAGCATTTTTCTCTTTTCTAAATCTTCCACCCAGATTATTCCTCCTGGCGTTTCATCTAGTAGAGTCATGCTGTACGTTGTGACAGTAATGTATTACTATTTTTCCAGGCATTTCTTATATGTCTTCCAAGTAATTAGAGAAATTATAAAAAATTGGGCTTAAGCTCTTAAGTTTTAATTAATGTAGGAGTGTCATTGTTTGATTTTATGATGAGATACCAACTCACCTGACCAGATGGGTCTTTCTTGCTGCACTCCCTCACCTGCACTGGGCACTCCATCAAGGAAGGTTATGGTCTGCCCTGAACTCCCTAGTGAATGAATGGTACTGAGTCTTCATCTCTTGCTTTCTCAAGAAGGAAAAGTCAGAAGTTTGATAAAGGTGGGAAAAGCTGGACACCACCTCCCAGGGGTTATCCCCACACACTTGCTACACCGAGACACCCGACCTGTTCCTGTTAACATCACTGGCAGCCCCAGCCTGCCCTCCTCCACACTTTACAGCACTACTTTTTGTGGCTGCTTCTGGGTTGCCTCAGAGCTCCTTGCAGCCTATCACTGAGTCATGGAATTCTTCAAAGACAGCAATTGTCCATCTATACTGTAAATGAAGTCTCGAGGGCCTCATATTCCAGCACAGTTCAGCAAGGTGTAGTCCAACTGGTTCCAGCACAAGTAGAGTGAAACCAGGTCAGTCGAGCCCTGTCTCAAGCTGTCCACTGGGACATGTATCATGGGTTTCACTGTTGCTTTCAACAGCCAGTGCTCAGGTCTCTACCTGAGCTACATTGCCACTGTCACTCAAACCAAATAAACAGACAAAAATTTCAACACAACTGCACATGCTGCAGTAGCACCTACAGCTACATACGCGAGGGAGAGAGGGAGACTGGTATTGTATCATTTTAGGCACTCAGCCAAAGTGATGGAGATCATTTATTCACCCAACTGATGTTAATTCCCACATGCCCCTTATGTAGCCCACAGGGAGAAATTCCAGCTGTATGGTGCTTCAAAGCAGGAAGATCTAAAAGCCATCAGGCTGATGTTGCAATATACATGGCATTCTGCCATGCTGAGGCAGTACAAGTACCTTCTGGAGGCAATGGGCCTCAGAAGAAGAAGGTATCTCCTTTTTCAGCATCAGCAGTATCACTGGAGGTTAGCTGGGCACCCTAAGGACTCCTCTGGCACATCAGAAATGCAGAAGGTGATCCTTGACCTCTAACATCTTTCCATAATACATAGAAGCATGAGTCATTCCACTGTTCCCCTGTGCGTCATTAACTGTTCCTGCCCTAAATGAGCCAGTTTGTTTTACCACAGTTGGCTTTTTCTAGACAAGATGTCTTTTTTCTGTTCTACACACAAAGATGTTGCAGGTCTGTGAATACGGTGCTCAGAGGACTGGCCTGGTTTCATTCTTTAATTTTATCATACTGTAATGGATGTTGAGATTGCAGCTTTTTACTTATTAGTTGATCAAGATGTTTCAGTGGGATCATCTAGCTTGCCTTCTTTCTGCCAGTGCCACATTTGACTGGAGCTGCATTAAAGGCTTTCCATTTCAGTGGCCCACAAATACACATGAAGTCTGAATAGTGGGTGGTGATTTAAGCTAGGTGAAAGAAGGAAACAATACCTGCAGCCTTTGTCCTGCTGCCTCTCCATTAATGAGCACAAAATTCATGCTTTGGGTTCTGTAAACCTCATTTAGGTGTGCCAGCAAGAGGCAGAGCTATATTAAAGGCCTGAAACAGGAAAAATAATTAGGAAGGTGCAATGCCAATTACTTTTCATCTTCAAACTGCTGCTTATGGTTTATTCCATCAAATACTAAAAGGTCATCAGCATTTTTGTTTTCTTTTTCTTATGAACAGGTTATTTAGATTTCTTCTTGGTGTTCTCAGCTCTCTGTGGTGTGGTTCAGAAAAAGAGCCCAATAAACTACAAGCCAAAGAGCTCATCTCTCATACAAAATGAAAGTCAGGCAAGGATAGTCCATTTTTCTTTTTAATCACAGGCAGTATTCATAGCACTTCCTCTATTTTCTGTTTTCTTTCTTATTATCATGGATAATGCAGTGGAAATGTAATCATTTTTAATCAGGTTTAATTATACACTTTATTCTCATGCTTTATCTCTCCCACTTACTCAAAGGGTGAGTTTCTGTCTCATTCTGTTTCCTTTGTTGGTGCACTATGAAGCCATCAAATAATATGTGGCTTCCAAAGTTGGTGTGCCTGCTCACACACAGGCACCCACACCAGCAGCCTGTCCTGATTTTGAAATCCTCTTGTGGGCTCCCCTTGCCAAGGGGTTTAATGTAAGGCATGTCTTGAACCACAGTGAGTCGTCGTGTTCCTGCGTCTCTGCGTACCCTTGGAGTGCCACCACATCACAAATTCTGGAGCATCTCTCACACTGGTAATAGGTCTGCCTTGTACCCATCATATTCATCTCAGGGGTCTGGTGCTTCAAAGAAGATGCCAGGATAATTCTCATAAATATTCCTCAATTTATTAATGCTGAAAGGTGTCCCTCTCATCTTTTGCAATTCAAAGTACTGTTCTGAGGAAAAAGAGTTATAGTCCTGTGTTTAAAAAAATCATCTTTTTTAAAAAATTTATTCTTGTTTATGTTACTTTGAAAACTTAGATTGTGTCAGTAATTATAAGAAATTCAATTTAATTTCTTTTTTTATGTTCACTTTTTTTTTCATTATGCTGGACGATCAAGGTTGATGAATTTACTACATATTATTCTCTACTACTTCTATCTCCAGGTTTCATATACTGGCAGGATTTGAATTTTAAGTGCTACAGGCAGGGGTGAAGTATATTTGTTTATTCACTTTAATCACCACTGAAATAATAATATAAAAGGCTGCAGTGAGATATTTATATTTCATCAAGAGTTATGCTTAAGTTACAAAAGCATACTGAATGCTTGAAAGAGGGAGGAGAGCTTTGTCCCCCCTCTTTCTCGAAACTGTACTGCCTGGGCATTCCTCAGACAAGGGATTTACAGATTTACAGTGCAGATCCAGTCTCTAATAAGGTTTTCACTCTTATGTCCTTTCCTGGATGCTGGTGTGCAGTGCATCCCACTGCTTTCCTCTTTCTGTAACCTATTGTCTGCTTGGTAACCTTTCCTTTTCTTCTCCAGCTTTCTGAAAAGTGAGCCACAGGCCAAAAAGTGGGGGAGGATGAAAATGGAAACAGAAATGGCACTCGCAGTTTCATCCAGCACATTTTTTTCTGTTCATAGAGGAAATCTTCATAACCTTGTCCAAAATGTCGACATATTTTCAAACAAATGTTGACAAGGGTGGGCAAACTTCAGCAAGAGTGTTTACTCAAGAGCTCATTTCCTTGGTCACTAAGACATCTACGGTTATGATATATGCTAAGAAGGCATTTTCTGAGTTGCAATAAGACAGTCTGATAACTCAGCCATCATTCTTCCAGTCAAATCTGAGGGAAATGGGGGTTTGGTCCTAAGGCTGGTTTCTAATAATCCAATAGAGACTAGCTGTGGGCAAGGTCGTTTAACAGCCGAATGGCTATCATTGCTTTATGAGAGAGCAAAGTTGTAATAGACAGGGTGGAGTGAGTCACAGATATCGAAAGCATAAAGTAAAATAAGAGCCTTTAGACAGCTGTAGCACCTAGAGAGGGAAAAAACATATATCTTGAACTGCTGTAACACAGGTCTACTGGACCTGCTACTCACAGAGAGAGGGTTCCCAGCATGCTGTTATTTTCATAAATAACCCAGCTAGGTTATTTTCATGATATATGGAAAAATCAAATTAACACAGGAGAAGGGAAGATTGTTTGTTAGTGACAGAGATGCTCTTTTTTCAGAGTAGGGTTTTCAACAATATGGGGGGTGGCATAAACTAAAGTCGTGGCTCTGCTCAAGATACGAAAGATGTGGGATTTTTGTCTTTGACTACAATGAAGCCAGGATTTCATGCCAGAAAACTAGTGTGTCTAATATTGTAAAATATATCAATCACAAAGCCAAAGAATAGGGTTAGCTGATGCAAAATTTGTCATATAGCAATGCTGCAGCATCTGTCACAGTGTCTGAAGATGAGAAAGTACTAGTAACAACAACAGAAATTGAATCTGTGTCCCTTTCATGACAAATGTCACCTGAGTTAGCTATATGTGTGATTTTGACTGAAAATATGAAACTCAAAATGGGTAATGGAGTTGTCTATTCTTTGGCACTTGGTGAAAAGTGCAGAAGTAACTCCCTTACTTTAAATCAACTGTTGATATTTTTTATATGATTAACAAGGATTTTAAGGTTCATGAGGAATGGCTGAGGCTGTTATCCCTGCATGACACTATAAAAAGGATTTTATTTTTAATCCTGTGAAGGGCATTCTGAATTGCTTTGGTGGCTTTGACAAAATAACAGCTTGGGTGACTGACCGTTCTCCAGCTGCATGGGGGGAGTCAACAGTTTTATTGGTTTACTTAAAAAGAAATATGGAGTGAACTTCCTACCTTTTCAATGAATGAAGTACCAAAAAGCCTCATGCGGGAAGGTACTAGCACTGGCAAATGTCATGGAAGTTGTTAAAGTGATTAACCTTGTTAGAGCAAGGAATGGAGCTTACAATGGCTATCACTCTCTCTCTGACACAAAAGTCTCTGTGTCAGAGTTTAGGGATTGGTTTCTTCAAGTTAAAGTGTAAGAGGAGATATTTTGAGAAATGGAAAATATTTTTTTCCTCTGAGAATTAAATGCTAATTTTCATTATGAAGTTGTCTGGAGTCAATAACCTCCTTCTACACTGTATCAGCACAAATTGTGTAGTATTGTTGGTTTGTGTGACTTGACATTGGATTATAAAGGAATTCTTACCTCAGGTTTCTTTTTAATAGAAATATAAGTTATTGGAAAATACAGTAGGCAGAAGAGATTGTCTTCTTCTCAGTTATCACTTATACTTCTGCTAGAACAACAGTCTGATAACTGAAATGAATGAAATGAAAAATGAATTATCCATAGAAATTGTTAATGCAATTTGATTTTCTGCTGCAGCAGAGGTAAAATACTAGTTGACATATTTTTTGTATATCCACACTGATTGGTGCATATGAGTCTGAGACAGGAATACTGGAGACCTTACACAGACAAAATTTTCACTGGATTCAGCAATTCTTGCAGTCAGTCCTGAAAAATGTGGTGTGATGCACTACAAGGAACATGTTGCCACAGTCTGATTTACACCGTGAAGTTTGAGTCGGCAGCTTCTGTGGGATTTGGAGCTGCATGCCTCAGCCTGGAGATGGCTGAAGTAAGGAATCATTTTTAGCTGTGGGTATGGAGTAACAATTCAGAGAGTTGCACCATCAACCTCTTATAATCCACCCCACCCCCCTCCAAATTATTACATTCTGAGAGTAGAAGGAAAATAAGGTGAGGGAGACTCCACAACCTCTCTGGGCAATCTGTTCAGTGTTCAGTGACCCACGCAGTAAAGAAGTTCTTCCTCACATTCAGCTGGAACTTCCTTTCCACCTGTGCTGCAGTGAGATGCTTCAGTCCCTAAATCATCATCACAGCCCTTCTCTGGATCCACTCCAAGAGCTCCCTGTCTCTCTTGCTCTGGGGAGCCCAGAATTGGACACAGCACTCCAGATGTGGCCTCACCAGAGTTGAGCAGAGGGCAGGATCACCTCCTTGACCTGCTGGCAATGCTCTTCCTAATGCATCCCAGGTCACTGTTGGCCTTCTTGGCCACCAGGACACACTGCTGGCTCAGGGACAGCTTGTTGTCCACCAGGACTGCCAGGTCCTTCTTCACAAAGCTGCTTTCCCCCAGGTCAGCTCCTGGAGTTATTCTTCCACAGGTATAGAATGCTGTGTTTGCCTTCATTGAATTTCAGACTGTTCCCCAAAAATTAGAGGAGCTTGCATCAAAAAGCTCTTGTTTATTTTCAAGTAAAACAAATAGGTGGAAGAATTTCCTGTGAATTTTAAACTCAATAAAATTAAGTATAAAGGCAAAAAAAAGACTGATGGCATCCTTTTACTTCCTAGGTCCCCAGCAATAACTGTAAGTGGAGATGTAGGTAACATTATAAAGCAGAAAACTACTGACGAGAGCTTGTCACTGCAGTCCTTCTTATCAAGTTGTAAAATAATGCTTCTGAATTTTATTTGTTCTATTTTTTTTCTGTTAGTGTTTTAGAATATTAACCATTATTTTAAATTATTTTTCATAATAGAGCATTGTGGGGAGAAATGGGGAAATGAAACCAAGCCAATATTTTTTCATGTTAACCCAATTTCATGTCAGTGGTCCTGATCTTTTGTCATTTTAAGAGAATTCTTTTGATTGCAGGTTACTGCAGTATTAGAAAAACATCATTTGGCTTTTCAGTAGAGGAAATTTCTGTTCTAAAGGAATTCCCTCCACCTGGAGCAAACGTTGGTATAAATAAGACCAGACAAGTGATTGTGCCTTTCTTGAGAATTACTGGTGCTATAAATTTTAGCTAATCCCAGACCCAAGGAATCAGCACTCTAAAGCTCCAAGTCTTTAAACACATGAATAGCTCTATTGAAAAGAGTAGCACTTTGCTTGTGCTTAAAGCCAAAGTACCTGCATAAGTCTTTACAAGATCAGGATCTAAGCGAGAAATGGGTTATCCTGGTAGCTCGAATACCTAATTTTGGATTCATAATGCTGGGATTGTTTGACCCTGCTGTCACGCTTGAGTTGTCCTACCTGTTCACTGTTAAGGCACTCAAGAAGCACAACACAGCTTTCATTTCTTGCCTCGACAATATGGAAGAGGGCAGATGTGCTATATTTAAGTCAACCCTTGTTTCCTGCACATAAAAGGGACACCATATTCATCTCCTTATCCTGAAAACAACTAGATTTGTGTTTATCAACGCAAGCCATACACTGAAGTGTTATTTTTGTGCCCTTAATTCCAGAAAGGTGGTGTTTTGCCATGTCTCTGTGCTAAGGGCACCTGTTTGTAATCACAATTGAACCACTTGCCTGCTTCTATGCTACATCATTCCTGATGCAGGAAGTGCTAAGGTCTGACTGAGAGGTGTTGTAGACCTGCTGTGAGTGTCAAGAAGTAGTAGCACTTTTGAGGAAAGCAGCAAAACCCAGCAGTCTGAGATTCTTCCTGTTTGTGGTAAGAGGTTCAAGTGGATTTGCCTTTTGCTCATTTTTTCCTAACTGATCATCTCTTACATGACTATGTTTTCTGCTCAATGAGATAGCACTCTGGAGCTTTTTAATGAGTAATGTGTCCTGTCATTTAACTAAATGTGTGGAAGACCTCGCAAAGGAGAAAAAGGGCAAGTGAAAAGGACTAAGACTGCCGACTAAGACTGCCTTCTCATCTCCTCTCTGTCTTGAAGAAGAGATGAGAGGGCAGAAAGAGCACTTTTCTCAGAGTAGGATGCAGGTAACACTAACTCTGCATCTGTTTCATTGATGAATACTACATTTCAGTAGCTGGTCTGGGTCTGTGGTGAAAGACCCCCTAATACTTTTGTTTGAAAGGGATCTTAGCATGTGCCTGATAAGTGTGGGATATTCTTTGTGCCAGTGGTTCATTTATCAAATCCTCTGGTATTTTCTTATGAACGAGGGACATGTTTGATACCTGCAGCACATGAATACATTAAACTTGCTCCATGTAAAATCCCCTGCAGTTCCCAGAAAAGTGCTACATGTATAACAGTCTCAGTGAGCTACTAAAACCTGACAGAGAGAGCTGAAGCTGAAACAGATTACCTGTTCTGCTTGGTCTTTTGGGAGAATGAACTGGAGAAAAAGCTGGTTATCTGTTAAGTGACATGCAGAAACTCTCCTTTTTTTCCTTTTCCTTTTTAATAACTTGGGTATTTGATTCAATCAAATTATAATTTTTATAAGCTAAATAATGTGGTACCATAATATTTCTGCCGTTGGTGGTGTTGCCTCTCTTGAAGTTACATGGGCATTTATTTCCACCTCAAAATGTTATGCTTATAAAGGCATTCATACAGCATTTTCAATACCCTGGTGGTAGCTTCATCTTTCCAATGACTGTGAGACCAGCACCCAGGGCTGTCTAATCCTTTGAAAATCCTCCAGTTTAGGAGCAGAAAAAAAAAACCAGTGAGAAATCTGCATGCAGACTGCTGTGTCTGAGGCCAAATCAATTTGATAGGTAGACAGTTGGTGGATGAAGAATTGGTTAAGTGCTTGCATGCAGACAGGAGTTGCCAATGGCTCAATGTCCACATGAAGATCGCTGATCACTGATGCCCCTCAGGGGTCTTTATTTGGGCCAGTAATGTTTAATATCTTCATCAATGACATAGTGGGTTTGACTACAACCTCAGCAAATTTGCAGGTGACACCAAGCTGAGTGGTGCAGTTGACATGCCTGAGGGATGGGATGCCATCCAGAGGGACCTGGACAAGCTCAAGAAATGTGCCCATGTAAACCTCGTTAGGTTCAACATGGCCAGGTGCAAGGTGCTGCTCCTGGGCTGAGGCAAACCCCAGTATTGATACAGGCTGGGGGATGAACAGATGAAGACCAGCCCTGCCAAGAAAGGCTTGGTGGTGCTGGTGGGTGAGAGGTTGGACATGAGCCGGCAATGTGTGCTTTTAGCCCAGAAAGCCAATCATATCCTGGACTGCATGCAAAGCAGCATGACCAGCAGGATGAGGGAGAGGATTCTGCTCCTCTGCTCCACTCTGGTGAGACCCCCCCCAGAGTGCTGCATCCAGCTCCAGGGTCCTAAGCAAAGGAAAGACAGGGACCTGCAGGACTGGGTACAGGGGTGGGCCCCACATAGTCAGGGGAAGGAGCACTGCTCCTATTAAGGACAGGCTGAGAGAGTTGGGGTTGTTTATCCTCAACAAGGCTCTGGGGAAACATTATTTCATCTATTCAGTAGATAAAGGGGGCTTATAAGATAGATGGGAACAGAGTTTTTGTAGGGCCTGTTGTGATAGGACAAGGGGCAATGATTTTAAACTAAATGAGGCTAGATTTGGACTAGATAGAAGGAAGACATTTTTATGATGTAGGTGATGAAACACAGAGATGGGTTGCCCAGAGAGGCTCTGGATGTCCCATCTCTCAAAACAGTCAAGGTAGGGTTGGACAAGCCTCTGAGAAACCTGGTCTAGTTGAAGATGTCCCTGCTCATTGCAGGGGGTTGAACTAGATGACCTTCAAAGGTCCCTTCCAATCCAAACCATTCTATGATTTTGAGGTGGAAAGCCTTTCTGCAAAGATGAATACAGTCATTGTGGGACTGAGGAGGAAACAAGGATAGCATGCAGGTGGCTTTTGTGTAGCAGGGTTTCTTGGAAGCAGTGTCTTGGCATAGCGGGTCCTGAGAACGTTGCAATGGGCAGTTCAAGAAGAAGCTATGACTTCATTTGGTGCTCTGACTCAACCAGACTTGAAAGTCTGTGACACAGCCGTGTTGACTGAATCATCTTAGTAGAAATATTCCAAAATCACTAGTGACATTAGCTGCTTCAGAACACCCAGCCTGGCTCTCATATGTGGGCTAAATCTTCCAAAAGCCCTGAGCATTCAGACTCTGAAGAGTGAGTTTCAATTTTTAGTGCCTCACTTTGGCTCTTCAGTTTGTGGGATGGGTGTTTTGCCCAATTTTTTTTAAATAGAAAAGGATAGCTTTTGAAACCTTAGCCTTTAATCTTAGGAATTTCTGAACATCCTCTGTGTGAAGAGAGGAGATAAATTATTATGAACTTATTTGAAGATTTATATCACTTTAACTGCTCACTGGCTGACCTGCAGCATTTGCCTTGAAATACAGAGACTGGTGCAGACCTTTGTCACAGAGCAAGTGTCACATTCCTGTCTGGACTGAGCAAACAGAGTGTGTAGGGGAGATATTCTCTCTTGTGCATTAGTATAGCTGGATTTATGACTGTTGATGCCTTCAATCCTTCGCACGTCTATTTTGTGAAACACTTGAATTACTGCATTTGCTGTTACCTAAGAAGTGAATTTCAGGACTAGAAGTGCTTCTTTAGGGTGGTTGAAATCAGTGTATAACAAATATTATGTATCTTTGGCTGTTACTTGCTGCATGCTGTTATTCCTTAATTTTCATGCTGCCCTTACTATGCTTCCCTCCATCCAGCACCTCCCTGTGCTCACTCAGACTGAGAGGTCTATTCAAGTACTGTATTTCTCTGGGGGAAAAAAAATCGATGATGGGGAAAGTACAGCAACAGGGAGTTGACCCGGCTGTACTTCAAACCAGTGATGAACATAATAAGGACCTGTTGAACTGTGTTTCAATCTAGGTTAAGAACATAAGTGTAACTGCAAAAATGATAGATTTGTTTAATTATAGTTTGTCCTACTAGATTCAATCTTAACCAGAGTGCTTAGGCAGGATGAAAGCACCTTATGAAGGATGCACTCTACGATACCCAGGTGCATAAATCTTCATTTTAATCATTTCCATATTGTAACAGCAACACATACATGCAAATAATTGGTTAGAATTTTAAATTGTTATAGTAAAACTAGTTCCTGTGACCAGAATTCCTAAAATCTTAAAGCCTGTAAAACAGGGATGGTGAACACAGAGGAGTGCATGTGCTAGAATAGCTGTTATTGTAAGGGTTGCGTTAATAATTTGGAATGTATAAACCCATCTGCAGTCACTGTCTTGCGACTCAAATAGATGTGGAACTGCTTAACTGCTGCACTTCTGTCTACAAACTTCTTCATAAGCAATTGAGCTGCTGCTGTTAAAGCAGGCAGTAAGTTTGTGGAGGAGGGATCAGGTTCAGACCCTTGGAATCTGGCAAGGATATCAAGCTGGTAGTTTTGCCTCAATACCTTTGCTATAAAAATTCACCTACAGAGTGAGGAACCTCTCTGAGATCCTCATGGTACCATCTGTGGTAGCTACTCCTTCTTGGAAGTCCAATTCAAGGGAAATGTCTCCTTCATCCTCCTCCTTCCACAGGAAATTGATATTCTCTAGTGATGGAAAAATTGAGGTGCCATCAAGAATGTCTTTGGTGCTGAATCAAAAGCAGCAGCTTTAAAATAGATGCTTAAGGTAGAACCTAGTATGGTATGGCATAACTGGATATAAGACACAGATTTCAATGACCTGAATCTCCCAACTTCATTTATCCAGAAACATAGAGATTTTCATAATACGTAAGGCTGTTGAAAGATGTAAATTCATGTTATTTTGGGGGTGTTGTATTTTCAGAAGCTGTAGGAAAAGGTACAAGAGCTTTTCTATGCATATTTAAGACTTGCAAACAACCCATCCTATATCATTCTCACGGGTACAATGGGGCTCAAAGGATATGCCTCAATGTTCTGATTTCCATGTCTCCAAACAGAGCTCTGGAAATCCTAAATCTGATAGCTATGAAATCAATCACAAATTTGATGGCTGGTTCATGCAGTCAAAGTGGAGCTGCTGCCTTCAGAAATCCCGTGGCCTTTAAGATGGAAATCTCCATGTGTGCTCCGCGGAGGATATTTTGCTAGCCCTTCTGGAAAGGAGACATATTCATTTTCTCTGGATCGTTGGTAGGCGAAGCTAAACCCTGAAGCTGTGACTTGGCATAACTCTTTCAGCTGACAGATAGGAATGCTGCACTGTCAACTTTATAGTTGTAAATGACACTTGAGTATTGAGGGAGGCAAAATTTATATTTCGCCTCAACAATTTTCTGCTGTTTCCTTGTGAATGGCACCAACGTGATCTTCCAAAGATGGAAAAACTGTTAACACTTACCACAATGAACTGGGGCTTGTCTGCTTTCTGCACACTTTGCATCACATCCCTGCATATCACTTTGGGTGGCAGGACTTTTTTCTTTCCTAGAATAAAACCTAGGCTGGGTTAATTCAAATTTTGAGGATTCTGGTTCCAAGGATTCCAGTCACATGCTGCATTAAGAACAAAACAAAAGTGAAAAAAATCAATCTTTATACAAAAGCACTTGTTTCTGGATGCACTCTTTGCTTCACCCACTTTCTAGCTGCGTGAAAGGAATTAATGAGGCACAGATTATAAGCTGATGTTTGTAGCTGTCAAAGGGTTTTTTCTTTTGCTTAACTTGACTAAATAAGGACCATTGAATCTGTTCTAATTTCTTTAATATCAAAACTGCACTTAAAAGTATTTTCTTATTAATCTGCAACAAAGCATAAAATGTGATATTTTAACCATGACTATGGTCAAAATGGCCATGAAACTTGTCAGCTTTGTCTCAGGCATATACAGTGTTATAATAAAGGATGTAATCCCCCTAAAATATTTTTGTTTTCTATATTAATTTGCATGCATGAATTATTACACCAATTTTGGTTATCAGTAAATTACCAAGTGATGGACATGGGAGCTGAGGCCCTCTCTATCCTGTGACCTAAAAGTCATTCTGTCAGGGATGCTTAACTGTTTTCCAGCTGCCTCATTTTTACGTGTGAATGACCTTTAAAAAAGGTGCTGAAATGACAGGGCTGAAGAATGGAACCCTATTAATCTTCCAGGTGACTTTATCATAGGGAAGAGATAGCAAAGGTACAGCAAGCTTGCATAGCACTGTGAAGGCAGAATGTGCAAATATATCACCAGAGGAATGTGCAAAGGGCAAATATCATCTCGGCAGGAGGAGGTTCAGCTGTGGCTTTACCAAAACTGATGTTTTAATTGAAGTCAAAATGCATAAAGCTTTTTGCAGACTAGCAGTCCACAGACCTAACTGGGGGTGAAAAGGTTTGAGTACTGTTCCCAAGGTACTGGTGTGTCTTATCCTTAAACCTCTCCTCTTTCTGAGCTCCTGAAATGCTCTTAATTCACTGATTTCAAGGTAGAAAATCAGATCCACCCACAGATGTCACATCAGTTTGAGTTTTTGACAGGTGGAGAATTACATCTCCTTTTCAGGTCTTTCTGGCTGGATTCTGCCAACATGTCAGTCAGAAACTTTGCTTTTCTGAAGGGACCATGCTAGCCCAAATCTCCAATTTGAGATCTGTGCCTCTCAGACAGAAAATGCATGGTGTGGGTATCATCAACCCAGGCTTTGAATAGCCAGTGCAAAACTGAAAGTGCTAAAGGAAATTGTGCTTTATCATTAAGATTTCTGATCACTGCAAAACACAGGTGTCAGCAAAGAACTTCACAGTGCTGGGCACACTGTTCTCTCATCCTGTCTCTTGTCACTATTTAAATGTGTGTTACACTAAAGTGTACTAAAGTCAGGTTTTTCATGCTTTTTTTCTACTGCTTTCCTCAGCTTCGTAGACTTTGATGGGCTGTAGGAAGCTGCCTGCTTTCTAACTGAGCAATGCAGTTTTGGGTGGTCAGCCTTGACTTGAAAATGTTTGTATTTGATACCTGACATAGATAATCCAAAACGGATGGGGAAAATAAGTGCAGGGTTAAAACCTAAATAAAATTTTCCAACAGTGTAGGTTTACAAAGGACATGTTGACAAAACTGAAAATTTGAGATGAAATGCTTTTCTTCCTCCCTCTAGTTCTTGCACCTATGACAACCCAGGAAGTTACAAAGTCACTTTGTGAAAATGATTTTATTTTAAAACAGGAAGCCAAACAAATTGTATGGATTTGGAGTAACTGGAGGGCTCACTAGGAGAAGTGGACTTTGTCTGCTCCCACTGATGTTCACTTGAGCAGCTTTAGCCAGCACTGACCTTGCACAGGACCTGGGTGTCTTTGAAGAGCTCTCTCTTCTAAGAGTCCCTTGCTGCTGGCACTTTACCAATAGATGTATACTTATTTTTACACAGATATTTATTCAGATCAGCTGCTAAACAACATTGGGAAGATCATATAGGTTTTTGCACCTACATGCCACATACACATTTTAAAATGACAATTCTGATGCCATTCAAATGTTATTTATCCAGTGAATTTTGCACTCCTCAGAAGAAATTTTGATACACAGAGTACCTTTGGAGTGCTTCCAACTATTTTTCTGATGAGTGTTAGCATTGCTGAGTACCTCTGTTTCATGGGATATGAGACCAGTTTTCATTCCTGAAAAGTCAATGCCTTCTAATTTCCAATGTGAGTGCATGTAGTGGGATATGCAGTAGAGAACTCTGATGTGTGATGTATGAAACTTGGAAATTTGGTAATGTTAAAATTGTTCAAGGAGCTCTTGTGTTTAGTCTTGTGCTTCCTCCTTCTGTCTTCATTTTCTTGTTTACATATTTTATTTCACTTCGAGTTGAAACAGCAGGATAGGAAGTAACTTGAGGGAGAAGGAAAGGTATTACTTTGTTTTATGGTTCATTGTTCTGCAGGGGGGAACTTAAAAATACAAAGTAGTACACAACCCATGAAATAAAAGCTGCGTTAGAATTTTGTTCCTTGTTTTCATCTAGAAGCAAAAGCTGAAAATGATTCATTAAAGAGAAAGCAGAAGAGAACTAAGACAAATGTATGATGTCTTAAGCACTCCCAGAAATAGATTTGGCGTTTTCTGCTGAAGGAGATGATATGCTATTGAATAAGACTAATAGATTTGTCTTGAGTATTTTTGAGTCTTTGGCTCTCTGACTGTATATATGCAATGCTCAGCCTGCAAAAGTCATACCTGCAAATGCTTTCACTGCTCCTGATGGACTAAAGCAAGACAACTCATGTAGGTCTAGGTCAAAAGATATTTTGATGCATCATCTGTAGTAAGGTAGCCATCTCCTAAAAGAAAAAAAAAAAAAAGAAGATACTGGTGCTTAATGCTTGGAACAGATCCATGGCTGACATGCTTCCTGAATGCAATGCATTAAATGTAATCCAAGATCTCCATGATTTCTGATTAAATATTTCTATCTGTTAGGTACTTTTACTGTAGTTCTGACAGTAGCTCTTCATCCACTCCTTTGTCTTCTTTACATAACCACTGCAGCATTTCTAATATATGTTCAAATGCACAAAAAAAGTGTTCTTCCTTCTTTTATATAATTCTGAGCAAAAATCCATCATTATAAAATTTCCACTGGAAAGTTAAGTATCAGGTCTTCTAAATTTCCCAGAGGAATATATATTTATCCTGAAAAAAATCTTTTATAACATAGCTCTTGAATGCATTAGACAAATTAAAGATACATGAACTCAAACTAGTCCAAAACAAAATGCTAACAAACAGCAATTCAAAGAGTCCAGTTATTTCTAAATTTTCTTTGCCTATGAAGTAAAAAGTCTGCTTTATTTCTTTGAGCCTTGGTTGCAGTGAGATTAAATAACAAATGTTGAATTGAGCTGTAGACTATGCTGGAAGCAGTGTCTCTGTCCTGAGAAACTCTTTCAGGATTTTCAAAAATGTTTCCTTAAGCTCCTCGCAGAGAGAGGAGGAATGTTGTTTGCATCTCCTCCTCCTTATCCTTGCCCCCTGATACACCAATAGCAATTTAATCAAAGCACCTAATTGGAGTGCAGGGAACAACAAGCCATTTAAAGCAAGAAGGCCATCTAGATTTTGCTGGGAAACCATCTCTGTTGCCAACTTCTCTCCAACTCTTCTTTTTGTCATCTCTCTTCCCCATGTAGCTCTGTTACTCAGGATAAAAAGCCTTGCTTGCTCTGTCTTATCAGAAATAGTGTGGTCAGCTGGACTAGGGAAGCGATTGTCCCCCTGTACTTGGCACTGGTGGTGCCACACCTCAAGTTGTGTCCAGTTCTGGTCTCCTCACTGCAAGAAGGACATTGAGGTGCTGGAATGTGTCCAGAGAAGGGCAATGGAGTTGGTGAAGGGTCTGGAACACAAGGAGTTAATATCTGGCATGAATGGTTATTACTTCTGTCCAATTTCTGAAATCAGATGATGAGCATTTTTTTTCAGTTAGGTAATGTATATACTCTGGTGCAGTAATCAAGAAACAAACTTTCCCATTCTCAGAGCATTTACACAGGGGATATTAATCTGTTTCTTTATGATGTTCATTATACAATGCAAGTCTTAGCTAACTACATTTTTCATTTTTCTCCACACAAGTGCATGTATACCTATCTTTTCCATCTTCTATAAAATCTCTCAACACTAGAAAAAGAACTCTTCCGAGTAATGGTTATCGTGACATGAGTTAACAAATCTGTCCTCTGTAGATACACCCTGGAGTATCAGAACTTCAGATGAGATTTTGTGACTTGAAATGGCCTGAGGTGTGATGTTCCATTATGGCCAGACCAGAAAGCTGTGGTTCATTTTAAGACCTTTGTAACTGGGGGCAGTGAGTGAATTTGTTCAAAATCAGTCTTTCTTGCAGTATTTCCCCCCCAGCGATTCAGCCCTTTGGACCAGTACATACATTGAAAATATAACAATTGCCATCACTTCTACAAAATGTCCCATAAATACACTCCAACAACTCTGTTTCTGTGGCTTGGGTCTAGGGATTTGCTCCACATGTGTGTTCACTGAAAATAAATAAACTAAAATAAAAAAGATGGGGTTTTTTTTGCTTTTTTTTTTAACAGTGCCTTGGTTAAAATAGGCAACAAATTGGAAACTTCCCAGACAGTCATCAATCAGTGACCTACTAAAATTGATTTAAGGGTGTAGAGGCTAGGAGAATGCTGTTAATACACCATGTACAATGACATGAACATGACCTGCCTGCCGTATCAAGCAGTTCTTGCAGGGGAGTCCTAGACAAATCAGCTCTTATTTTTCATTGGGTAAGTATGTGAGATCCCACTGATGTATTGATCATAGCATCACAGAACCATAGAATGGTTTGGGTTGGAATGGACCTTAAATATCACCTAGTTCCAACATCTCTGCCATGGCCAGAGACACGTTCCACTAGACCAGGTATCGCAGAGTCCCTTCCAAGCTGATCTTGAACACTTTTAGGGATGGGGCCTCCACAGCTTCTCTGGGTAACCTGTTCCAGTGTCTCACCACCCTAACAGTAAAGAATTATTGCCCTATATCTGATATAAACCTACTCTTCTTCAGTTTGAAGCAATCCCGCCCTGTCCTGTCACTTGATCTGTAGCTCCATTCTCATGTTGGGTATTAACTTTTTGATTCTCTACACTTCACATTCATTTGTGAGGAAGAGGGGGAAAAAACCTACACAGAACCCCCCCCAACAACAAAATAAAATAACTGAAATAATCTTTCTATCAAGGCCGCTTAATAAGGCTCCTTATGCTGTTACTTCAACAGTACAAGGATTACCTATTCATTGTATAGACTGTCAGCTGTAGGATCAGGCCTGAGACTTGCCTGAGCACCTGTAGCATGAAGTTCAGACCATACAAGTTTTCCATTCCAAAACAGAAAATTTTACTTCTTTCTAATGAGAAAACACACACCATTTTTCTCCAAAACTTTCAAACAAATTATATCTATGCCCTTTCTCCTCTGTTCTATTCCTGAAGAATTGTTAAGATTCTTACTTGCAGAGTGCCTGGGTAAACAGAGCATTTTAGAGTTGCAAACTTTTTTTAAGAAGGATACTACTGTTTATTTGCAAGTTGCAAAGATAATATAATATCCAGAAGTATTAGATTTTCCAATATACAAGCTCAAAAAAAATGGAGCATGTCCATTAAGTCTTTGATGTTAGTGCTACAAAGCCAGTTCTTGGTATAACAAAATAAATGTAACTTAGTCATGCTTTTAATCCAGGCACCCTTCATCCTTTTAGGTGAGAGAGGCTTTAGCAGAATAAGACCAGATATGTTGAGTGTTCAGCTGGGTCACTCAATGCATGTTCTCAAAAGTTTGTCAGTTCTGGTTTACTTGCATCAAAAGCCTCATATAAAAATTATCTGATGCAAATATTAGATGGATGAGAAAAAAAAAAGAATCAATATATAGCTTCCAATTTAATTTTTTGCAATAAAGGGTATCTGTGAAAGATCCCAAATATTAGTCATGTACAATAGCTGCTCTAGAAGGTAGATAGAAGGATAAATCAGACAGGTTTTTCTACATAAATCTCTTTTACCCTATGCATAATAACCCAAATTATAAAAGTTTCTGTTCTAAATGGAGTCACCATTTGGAAAGCAAGTGGACTAGGAGGAGGCTGCAAGCAGTCATATACTTTAGGCTGCTCTTGACACTGGATGCAAACTATGTGGATCTGTAGAAGTCAAAAACATACATTATTCATCCCCCAGTTCTTCTCTCTTTGCACCTTTCTTCTGCAAAGCACAAGAGCTGTACCCATACTCTTTCTGTGTCTTGAGAGAGGAGCTCGTTCTACACAGAAGCCAGTCACTTTTCAAGACATATCATCTTGTGAGCACCAACTGAGAGAAAATCAAATTTTCGAGAGGTGACTTACACAGGAAGAGCAGCAAAAAATGTTCTCCTCATCTTTGACTACAGAGCTTGCACTCTGAGCTCATACAAGGTGATACTGGGGGACAACCTGTCCAGCATCCTCAGACCCAGACCCACTTGCACACTGACTTAGGAGGTAACATAACTAAAGTCATCTCAATGGCACAGTAGAAGTTATAACATCAACCACCCTGTATTTAACTTCAGTCTGGCACTTCACAAACAAAGCTGATTCTGCTGGTGAGACAGCTCTGGTGATCTGACAGCTCTAGGATAGAGAGAAACCTCTTGGCGAGCAATAAATCTTAAAGTTATGTGCAATTATTCATCTACCATTGCAAACAAAGTGATGTCCTTTTCAATTTCTCCTATGTGTTCCCATAAATAGTACTGGTGTTCATTTTTTTAAAAAAGGAAAAATTCTTTTTTGATACACTGTATTTTCTGGACTGCATGGGAATGAGTGAAAACTAGGAAGCCTTGATTTTCAGGTGAATGACACTATTTTCCCTTTCATAGAATTACAACTTACTGAATCTTTTCTTTGCATAAGAGACACTGAAAATAGGTCATCCAAATTCTCCATTACTACACTGTACGTGCCCTTTGGATATTGGAAAAATTGAGGCATGTCAGTTACATTCAGCAGACAAAATAATATGCACATCAATCAGTGACTAGAAACAGTGTCCAAAATGTTATTTATTGCAAGTTTTCATCAAATATGCATTATTCTAATGATCGACACATTGCAAAGACAAACACTTTGGAGAAAAATTATATGGAAGAAGACTAAAAAAGATTGCAGTCGACTTGGTGGGGAAATGTGGTTTAATTTAAAAATCATATAATTGTTATGGAAAGAGCCATATAAATCAAACTTGTCAATGTTGACAAGGTTTTTATCAGGATTTCTAGTTCTCTATGGTCTCCCAAATATCACCTAATGAGTATATATAATAAAGTCAATTTCCAAGCTGTTGCACTAAGAATAATGAAATAAGTTTTCCTTTCTCTTTTATTATTAGAAAAGTTTTGTCTGATTTATGTGGATGACTTTGGTACGAAAAAAGAAGAGTGCATAAATAGGAAAAACCAGTCCATTCTGCCTGTAAACTGACATATAGTGCATTGCCCTAGGCACAGTTCAATGTATAAACAGTGGAAGAGTCCCTGATTTTTTGGGATTTTTTAATGTCCTTTTCTTTTCCTTGGTTCTGGCATGAATAGGTAACGAAGAGCTTTAATGGAAAATAGACACAGGTACTAAGGCAAAAAACTCTCAGCATCCCTTTCCATCTCTACCTCCCCGCCTCACACAGATGCACACAAACATATGCACACAACACTCATTGATTCCATTTTTCTCCCCTCTTTTACAATAAATTCTGTGTGTTATTTAGTGATTGTCCTTGTGGTTTGCTCTCATGTTCGTTTTTCTCATAGACGAAGCTGTATGTATATTGCTGTTCTTGTAAAATTGTCACAGCCTGATGTGGTTTTGGAAGGAAGAGGCTGTATTTTAGTGTCTCTGCAGGCCAGTTAAGGGCCAGTGCCTGTAAGTTTTAAAAGGGTAGAGAGTAGCACAAGGAGAATTCAAGTCCTGCCTAAATACTCAGTTAACTGAAGGGAAAGGAAGACTGAAGACTTTATTATTAGAAGCAGCAGCTTCTAGCAACAGGGTGCCTTAATTTTACAGAGCAACTTGACAACGAAATGTACTCCCTTCTTTTCTTTTTTTTTTTTTAACTAAGAATTTGATTCCAAAGACTTAGAGACTCCGTTGTAGACAGCATTTTCCAATAACACTCACAAAACAAAGCTTGAGAGAAGATGGAGAAGGAAGAAGATAAATTTGTGGGAAATAGGGCTTGAATCAGTGCAACAACCAACACTTCTTGGAGTTTTAACTTTTAAATAGAGGGCTTGTGTGCCAGTTCACTAAAATTAAAAATGGATCCAGAGGAAACGACTTCCCAGAGAACAAGCCAGCGGCTTTGGACAAACTGGACACAAGCCATCCACACAGCTGCCTGTGGCTCCAGCCAGTTGCTGGTCTGCATGCTGCTAGGGGAGTCCTGTATCTTTCACAGAGCAAAGAGCATATGGGCCTTTCCACAGATGACTCAGACAGAGGAGAAGGAAATCGTGGCAGCAAAACACTGGACTTTGCTTTGTTTAATTATGGTGGTCAGGAGAACTTTAAATGCCAAGTAAAAGTGTATAAAAAAAGGCAAGAGAGACTTCTACAGGATGTTCCTCCTTACCCTGTATCATGGAACATATTTTGCACAAGGCTGTCTGATTTTATCCAATGAACATTTCAGAATGGCTTCTATTCCTGTCCTCTGAGTAAACTCTAAGCCACATAAGGTGCAGCAATCTGTGCATGGCCAGCAGGAAAAGGTAGTGTTCATTTTTCTTCTGCTCTTACCTTTCCTGAAGCCGTACAGAACTGGGAACACAAAACCACAGTGATACTTTCATTGCTGGTCAAAAATAGTTTACTGGAGAGAAAAGGAAGAAAAGCTTTACAAGCCTGGCATGGAGCCTATACTGTGCAGCTTTTTCTGGCACAGGTTATAAACAGAGCTGCTCACCATAGACTGGTCTAATACCAACATTTCTTTGGAAATACGCAGCATCTCTACTGATCACATAAGAAAGAGTGTTGTAATGCCAAACAACAGAGGTTTGGCATTACAACAGACTTGCATAATGCTTTCTAAATATGAGGAAGGAAGTAACTGAATTTTCATTTCTTTATACTATGCCTAGATCACATAGAAACTTGAACATTCAGGCCAATCCTTTTTATTTTGAATGATGCAATGAAGCCTTACCCTTTACCTACAGAATATAGGTAGTGGGGATGTTTTGTTTGATAAGTTGGTTTTATTGTGTGTTTTTTTTGTTTTTTTTTTTGTTTCTGAACCTGTTCATAATCTTTCTTGTTTTATGAAGGGCATTTGTATGGGAAGAATGCAAATCCTGAAGGAAGTTTTTCCCTTTTTTGTCAACAAACTGCAAACTGTTCTTGTAAAGCCCAAATCCTCAGCAAACAGGCAACCTACTCCCTATTTCTACACATGGATGCACAGAAGAGTTAATAAATCAGTAGATATATAATCACTAAATGTTAGATCCACAAATATGATCACAACATTTCAATCTTGTTAGGTGTGTTTTTATAATATAAGACTTTTGCATTAGTGTATGGAATCTACATATTTCTTTAGAAGGCCTCATTTCTCCCTCCGAAGTAGAGGAGTCAAAAATTAGTTCTTCATAATAGTCTGGAGTTAGATTATGGTCTTTTTATATAAGTAAGCTTTTCATCTTTAAAGTTGAATTAGACTATGACCACATAGAGGATTTCCATGTAAAGGAATTGTAACATATGTGATTCCATATTTATATGACTAATGAGTTAGGTTTTGTTTGTAATCTATAAATGATGTTTGATGTGAGAATCAGTTCTTGCTTTGCACGTGGTTTTGCCTTATCTCTGCACAGTAACTCCACACAACTGACACGAGCCTCATTTCTAGCCTTCTTCGTGTTGCTGCTTAAAAATACAGAGCCACTGCAACAACCAGTATTTTCCACCAGTGGGAATCTTCCTGCTGGCCCCATAAGTATGGTATTAGCCATGTTTCTCCCTGGACAGGGTGCACAGCAGAAGGCTGTGTGAGAAATGGCTTTGAGGCAGTCTTGGCATGCACATAAAGGGCAGGAGCTTGTGAGGCTGCTGTTTCCAGTCCAGCACATGAAGTTGCAGGAAAAGGGTTGAGCAAGGAGTTTGAGGAAAAATTGCAAGGTAGCAAAGTGCAGTGAAACCAAGGTCTTGAATTTGACCTCCACAAGAACTGTAAGAGCTGATGGCAAAGTCAGGCTGAAGCTTTGTCTTCAGCGACAGAAAAAGGAGAGGAAGAAATAGTGTGTACTCTTCCCAAGAAAACAAGTTTGTATTCGCTATCTGGACATAAAATCTTATGCAAACAAGATTTCCATAGTTTATTCCACAAATTCAAAGCAAAATTATATACTCTTTCCTCCTAGGTTCATCTTGCTTAGATTATAACACAAGAAAACAAACTGCCATTATATTTGTTAGTCTGGGTCTTTAACTGCCAGATGTAGCTTATATACACCAAAACATGTATTGATAGAAAAAAAAATTGTGGGATTTTGTTTGTTTATTCCTGTTGAAGGAAGACCACAGTTTCACTGCCTCTGAAAATAAGTGCCATATCTCTTTTTGGACTTCTGGTTTAATAATAAGATCAATTAAGTGGGCACCTTTATCCTCCTGCCTCACTATGCTGTTTTCTGTTCTTCTACTCTCTACTATTTTTCCTACCTAGCTGGTAGCAAAATATTCCTGAATTTCTTTCAACTGAATGACTAATGACACATTTCTTGCTGGCCTATTTTTCAGTCCTCTCCTTCCTCTAAAACATCGGTGGACAGTGACCTGTCCAGCAAAAAATGTTTGTCTTCTTTTAGGGGAAAAATATGAGAGATGGACTGTTGCCTAGTGTATTAGAAAATCAAATATAATATTCACATACAAGTACTATAAAAGTCTATAAAACTGTACGTATACAGTTCAGCCATCCTCAATACAATGAAGGATGGTGTCTGTAGAACTTTTTCTTAAACTTTACCTACTCTCAGTTTTTACTTTCTCTAGCCATGGAATTTGTGCTATTTCCTTTGGGAAATAACTTTATCTTAATGAATCCTGCTCCTTTTCCTACTTAAATGTAGCCTTTTTTGACTGCATCTCAATGCTATTAATTGATGGCTACTTCCCATCTCATTAATTTCCATTTGTCACATATTATTGCAATCCTGAAAATACAGAGGTTAAGAAGCTCTGAGCTCATTGCATCATCTCAGCTAATTTGAATTGTGCCCGAATTTCAAATCTTATCTTCTAAATACCAGTGGATAGCTTTAGAAACAAAAGCTCTGATTTTCTGGAGTAACTGGCACAGGATGGGCCAGGTCTAGGAAGTCTAACACCTTTGATAAAGTCATGCTGTAAGCTTCAGTGAAGTGTCCTAAATCCAAACCCACATTAGCAAATTTGGGTCAGAACTACACTAAGCATAGTTTATTAATGTCGAGAAATAGATATTAAAATCCTCTGTATTATCCTAGCTGATTTCTACAAAGGCCTTGAAATCAAAGTGCTATTATAGGACAGTGTGTGCCAATTTTGTCCTTAATTAACCCATTAAGCCTTGTCCTGCCATCAGCAGATTATATAAATATAACCAGAGCAAACCTACCCTGCAGACAAGAGGAAGACTTGCTTCTCTTACTACATTCATGTTCTGGTTTGATATCCCCAGAGCCATTGTTCTCTTTTAGAAGATGATGAGCATTTCCTAACTTTATGACTTTGGGCTGGATTCTACAGCAGAGAAATCTGTCATAAAGTCTGCTGATTCCAGTTGAAATACAGACCTGATTTATAGGCAGCCCTGATCTATAGCTATTGGCCTTTTTGACTGGGAAATTTGGTCTCAAGTGTATGAGTTGAAAAATAGTATTAACAAGACCTGAAATAAAACTCAATCTTCCCAATCTCTTACAGAGAGCAGCATAATTCTAATTAAATGTCTCTGAAGAGCTAAAAAAAATTGTTTAAGGTTGCAAGTGTGTTTTAATTGTGATTTTTGTTCCTCTGGGAGAATTCCAGCTGAACAAGAGCCTTGTGAGAAAGCTCAAGCAACTGATCACTTTAACTACATTGCAACTAAATTAAGCATCTGAAGATCTCATTTTGTCACGTTGCTCCCCCTACAAATGCTTGTGTTTAAGATGTCAAAGCTGTGCCTTGACTATAAAGGGAGAGAAGGTTCTGAGATAAACAAGCATTTTGGGAAAGAAAAACAAAAGAGTCATTTATCTCTCAGATTGGGACAATTTGCCATGCTCCTGCTGCTATGAGAAATATTCTTCACACCAGGTCTTCTCAGGAGATTATCCACAGGGAGAGGAAAGTGTTTCCCACAGTGCCAGAAAGTAAAATCAGCCAACAAGTATCAAAACAACCCTCCCTGAGGCCTGTTGGGATGAATTTTTTTGGGAATCTTATGATGGTTAGAATGAGGTTGGAGGGAAGGAAAAGGAGATTTAGAAGAAAAATTACTTTTTTAATAGAAAATCTCCTTTCTTGGAAGCATAGATATGTATAGGATGCAATATGCCACTCTTGCTAATGCTTACCTTGTCTCTAACAAATGAAGCCTGCTGCTTGCAACCAGGAATTTTCAAATATAAACACTATAGGCAAGCTGCTGAACAGCACTGTGTGAACAGCCTGCTGCCAGAGCTGCTGCTGCTGCTGCTGGAACTGGTGCTTGGAGACCTCTTAAATGTGTACCACTGTTTTCTGTGTTCCCCCTCGTGCCCATTCGTTTTTGTGATGACCAGCTAACTTGAGTATCGCAAATCTACTTCGGGGTGCATAACCTGTCATAGCTTTGTCTAAGATTTCATGTTGCCCTGGAACTGTTTAACTTGTGAAAATCATTATAAGCATATTTCAGCAGGCAAAGTGCTTTCCAGCAACTTAGGAGACATTTGACCTACCTCACCAGTTTCCTGCTTGTGCTGCTCTTGTAAAGAGGTTGCTGGTAGGTTTATATTTGCTATTTAAGTACCCACAATTGTACTGAAATTTTTATGGACATGCAAATGAATGAAGATTGAAATCCATTTTCTTGATTACCCCCTCTGTGAGCTCGCAAGAGCTAAGATATCTTGCTTACTTGCCATAATCTTAAGGCCGATGAAAAAAAGCTCACAGTCTGCATAAATTAAATGTACCATATAGAAAGGGCTAATAAGGCCTGAGGGCTTGCTGCTCAGCATGGAGTTCAGCCATCTGAGCTTTCCAACACTGAGTTTAAGACACAAGCTCTGCATCCTGTACTGCAGTGATTGCTTGAGTATCTCTCACTTTCTTTCTCCTGAAGACTGCTTCTTGCTGCAAACATGCTCTGATAGCTGGGAGCATTTAACCTTTATTTACTCAGCAACAGACCTCAGGACTTTGCATGCATGAATCATTACTGGATGATCATTGGTCTGCTTCCCACTAAGATTCCTTAAAGGAGGCCTCCAGTTGTAGCTGGTGCCAGCTGACTTAACTCCAGCATGAATTTACTTGAGTCCCATTCACTGAGGAGCTGGACCCACCTGCTCTCTGCCAGAGGAGGCCATGGATATGACTACAAGGCCTTGATGAGAAGAGGGAAGAGCTGAAATTCTTTCTTACTTCCAAGTTATTCTTACATGTTGTAAAAAAAGACATATGTCCAAAAGCATGGTTTTTTATTCACAAAGGCTCTGCATACCAGTTATCAGTTGTACATTAAGGAAAAAATTAAATCATTTCTACAGAGTGCAGCTGTAGCTGATGTCTCTGTGTGGTTAGGGAGCAAATTACTAATGCCAGGATGCATCAGTGATGTGTCTTAAATGTGTCTACAAAGATGATGTTCCTTTGCTTTGTATTATGCATTCAAGAAACAGAAATGGGATTGCCCAAAAGGATCTTGATGTTGCTTCTTTCTCACCTTGTAACTTCTTTGAAAAGTTTTATTTTCATAAGAATATTACAATCTGGGTGCATCAGTGCAATTGCTTTTGCAGTATTGCACATTTCCACCCTGCTCTGCGCTTGAGATCTTTTCGCAATTACTACTATATTTTATATATATATATATATATACACACACACACACACATATATATATATATATATATAGACACACACCGTATATACTATATATTTGCACTGTCTTCTTGCAGCAATGCTGCATTGATCCTGGGAATCTTGCCTGAGCCCTGAGTGAGACAATGGACGCTGTAACATGACTGTTAATGTTCATGCAGATGTTGGCTTGGTCTCAGGCAGTGCAGAGAGGTGCCCACCACCTGCTTTCTGGAATGATGTTTGCTTGTGGATGCTGACTCTTCTCAGGGAGACTCAGCTGTTTCATGGTCCCAGCTATAAAGCTGATGCTCACACCATTCTTCTCTTTAAAGAAATTATCATTAACAATACTTAAGATTCATAGTGCTCTATTGTAAGCGTTGATAGGTCTAGAGGCAATTTTCACTTCCTATTAATGTCAGGCATAAACCTGATGAGTACATTAACTGGATTTATGCAGTTTGTTGGTGATGAATAGAAAAATATTAAAGCTTAACTTAACATCTTTTTTCAGGGGTACAGAACAGGCTGAGCTTTTGATTTGTTTATTTGAACTTAAAGTCACTGCATATATATATATATGTTTATAAGTATAAAGTTTGCTTCTGTGTGGATTATGTGCTCTTAATAAGTATTAACAACACTAATCTCTTTATATTTTGATTGAATTTGACTGTGAAAGGCAAAGAAGGTCTTGTTCCAGGTTTTGACAGTAGGTTTCTGATGCTTGTTAGAAGAATCATGAGAAGCTTCATATCCAAGTTCCTAGACCTCAAGTTATGCAAAAGCACTAAAAGCCAAATGCCACACCTAGGGCAGAAGGATCCCCAGCAATACAGGCTGGTTATGTGCTGTTTTTTACGTGGAGAGTCCAGTCCAGCAGAGTGCCCTGGCAGCTAAGGGCATGCTGGGCAGCCCCAGCCAGCACACAGCCTGCATGTCCAGCAAAGGGTTCTTTCTCCTTTACAAAGCACTGTGCCCAGCTTGGGGCATCTAGATGGGGTTTTTTACCTTTACACTGGAGAATTTAATTCCAATCTTCTGCTGCTAGAAGGGACATCACAGAGCACACCAAGCCACACTTCCCTCAGAGGGACACAGCAAAAGGGCAAGAAGCAGTGTTTAAAAACTACAGTACTGGAAGATCCAACAGGATAAAAGAGGGCAGGGGGAGAGGGATAACTGTGTTAAAGACAGTCAAGCATTAGATCAGTGTCCAGAAAGTCATGGGATCTCCATCCTTGGAGATCTTCATAACTCAGCTGTCAAAGGCCATGGGAAACTTGATCTAGTTTTGAAATTAGCCCTACTTTGAGCAGAGGGCTGGACAAGAGATTTCCAGGTATCCCTTCCAACCTCAATTTTTCTATTGTGAGTGCCCAGTGCTTCAGCAAGCTTTTGGCATTTTTAAGTCTCTCTTTTCTGGACACACAGAGAATAACGTACATGGCTCTGGGATAAGACCCCTGGGTGATGTCACTATTTAATCTCTCACTAGCAGCATTGGTGTTGCACTAGCAACACTGAACTGGAGATCATAAGAGCACTGTCAGGCCTGGGTAGTCAAGTATTTATAAAAAATGGGTCTTGCCTTGCAGCTACAGGTTTTCTACTTCCTCCAATGCTGTGTTCTCCAAGCCTGCCTTTGAACTTGCAATTTCTTATGGCAATTAACCAGACCTCTGAGCTGCCCCAGTTGTGCATGCCCAGTGTGGAGAGATAAAGGACAATAGCTTGAACTGAAATTCCTAATGCTCTTAGCAGGGCAAGGAGAAAATGACCAGCAATTGAAAATAAAGGCCATTTTATGTAGCCTAATCAGAGGATTATATTGGGAGAACATGCACTTGGCATGAAAACAAAACAGCAGTTGAAGGATTTTGTCCCTGGAAATTTCCAAGCCTTCCATCTGAAACAATGCATTTTTCCATATGTGATTTCCAGTACCATAAACATCTGGTGAATTGAAGCTTTCTCAGTGTATCGGTATGGAAAGTGCAGAAACTATCGCTGGTCTATTTAAAAAAAATAGAAAAGATGCAATTGAAAAAATTATAGAGACATTCCATTTGAAGGGACCTACCATTTACTTGAATACGAGGGGAGGAAGAGACAAGAAATGGTCAGTAAATTATTTCAAACCCATTTTGGGAAATTAAAGATTTTCATTTTTTTTTAAGTAAAAAAAAACCTCACCAAAAAGTTTTCTGGAATTTATAGACTTTCTCCAAATTGTATTTTAAAACATTTTCTAAAATAGTTTTTCAATCACATACTACCTGAAAACTCTCTTTAGAATACAAATCTTATGCCATTTAATAAAGCACTAGTACAGCAATTTATTGAAATAAAATGCTTATTTACCTATAGCATCTGACAACAGAATTCACTTGGGTAAAATTTCAGTGTGATTTATCCCCTGAGCTTCACTAAATATTGCTGCAGCTGCATGTTTTAGGCCATTGAACAGCAAAGAAAAGAGAGACATTAATTGCATCTTTTACCATGGCCAAGACATACATTTACTAGATTACAGCAATCAAATAGCATGTATGTCCTTTTTTAAAAAAAAACAACAAAACAAGTCTGTCTACCAAAAAACGCTTGAATGGGGGATTGTGTACCATATATTTCCCTTCTAAAAGACCTTGTCATCCTTTATACAAGTTGTCATACTGTCAGTTCTAAGCTTGATTAATGTGGAGGAAAATAGAGGGTAAAGTAAGTAGCAGAAAGAAATTCTGCACCCAGGTAATGGCTTTGGGGGTGGGAGGGGGGGTGGATTGGCCACAGATACAGTGAGTGAGGATTTCAGGAAGAGAAAAATACTGATATGACTATGCATCCAAAATGTGTAATCAATGCAGGACGGATCAGACCTGCTTTTTTCAGGAGCTAGCTGACTCAAACCAGTGGATTTGTTATAGCTGTGTCTTCTGCCATTTCTACGGGCATTTAGCTTGGTAAGGTGATATCCCAGAATATTTCTATCTCTTTGTTTTCGCCTGCTTCTAATTCTTTCCTCTAGTCATGTCCAGATAAGCCAGAAGTGGTTGGAAGCTAGAGGAAGAGTTTAAATCACTTGGAACATTGACCAGTGTTCTTTAAATATACAGGCATTTTATATTCCAATAACCTTCTGGCTTTGCCACAGTGCAGTCCTAGTTTTCTTCACTTCTAGGCCTTTTGCCTGATATTGTTTATATGAAGGAGAATATGGAGAATTTTGATTGTCTAGAGCTAAATGATGGTGATGATAGGGATAAGTGCTCAGGAGTGAGAATTAGGGGGAAGGCCAACAAGGCTGATATCCAGCTGGGAGTCTGTTATGCACCATCCAATCACAATGAAGACAAAGATGAAATATTCCATATGCAACTGGGAAAAGGTGATCTCCTGGGAGATTTCAACTTGCCAGATATCTCCTGAAAATACAATACAGTGGAGAGTCTAGGAGGCTCCTGCAATGTGTGGAAGTTAACCTTTTTACACAGCAGGTGAGCAAGCAAAGTAAGGAAGGTGACCTACTGGGCCTGTAGTTCATGAACAGAGAAGGGCTGGTGGGTGATATGATGGTCAGGAGCCATCTTGCACACAGAGATCACAAAATGACAGAGTTTTCAGTTCTCAGGGAAGTCAGAAGGGGAGTCAGCAGAACTGCCACCTTGGGCTTCCAGAGGGCAGCCTGTATTGTTTAGGATCATGGTTGACAGAGCCCCTTGGGAGGCAGTTCTGAGGGGGCAGAGGAGTTCAGGAAGGCTGGACATTCTTCAAGAAGCAAACCTTGCACAGGAGCAAACCATCGGCATGTGCCCAAACACAAGTCAACATGTAATAATAATGTCCTGGCTGAGCAGAGCTCTGGCTGAACAGAGCTCTGGCTGAAACTCAAGAAAAGAGAAGAAGGAAAAAAAAAAGAGAGTTTATGACCTTTGGAAAAACAGGCAGTCAGTTCAGGAGGACTACAATGGCGTTGTGAGGTTATGCAGGGAGAAAACCATAAGGGGAAAAACCCACATAGAACTTAATCTGGCTATGGTTATAAAAGACAATAAAAATGTTTCTATAAATACGTTAGCAACCAAAGAAGGGCTAATGAGAATCTCCTTGCTTCACTGGGTACTGGGGGATACTTATTGAAAAAGGATGAGGAAAAGGCTGAGGTACTTAATGCCTTCTTTGACTCAGTCCTTACTAGCAAGACAAATTATTCTCAGGGTACATATCCCCCTGAGCTGGAAAACGGGGATAGGGAGCAGAATAATGGCATGGTAATCCAAAGACAAATGGTCAGTGACCTGCTAAACCGCACAGACAAAGTCCATGGGCCCTGATGGGATCTACCCAAGGGTACTGAGGGAGCTGATGGATGAGCTTGCCAAGCCATTCACAATCATTTACAATCAGTCCTCATCAATCAAGGAGGTCCCAGTTGACTGGGAGTTAGCAAATGTGACCCTCATCTACAAGAAGGACCAGAAGAAAGTTCCGGGGATTGTCAGCCTCTGTGCCAGGAAGATCATGGAGCAGATAATCTTGAATGCCATCACATGGCATGTGCAGGACCACCAGGGGATCAGTCCCAGTCAGCAACACTACAGGCTTGGGGAAGACTCACTGGAAAGCTTCCCAACAGAAAGGGACCCAGGAGTGTTTGTTGACAGCTGGATAACATGGCCAGCAGGACCAGGGTGATGAGCATCCCTCTATGCCTGGCACTGGTGAGGCCACACTTTGGATCCTGTGTCCAATTCTGGGCCACTCACTACAAGAAGGACATTGAGGTGCTGAAGCGAGTCCAGAGAAGGAAAACAAAGTTGGTGAAGGGTCTGGAGAGCAAGTCTGATGAGGAGCAGCTGTGGGAGCTGGGCTTGTTTAGCCTGGAGAAAAGGAGACTCAGCGGGGACCTTGTCACTCTCTACAGCTGCCTGAAAGGAGGCTGTAACAAGGTGAGGGTTGGCCTCCTCTCTGGTAATAAGCAATTGGAGGAGAGGAAGTGGCCTCACGTTGCACGAAGGGAGGTTTATATTGGATATTAGAAAAAATTTCTCCATGGAAAGTGTTATCAAGCATTGGAACAGGCTGCCCAGGGAAGTGCTGGAGCCACTGTGCCTGGAGGTATATAAAAGAGGTGTAGATGTGGCATTTAGGGACATGGCCTAATGACGGACTTGGCAGTGCTGGGTTGGTGGTTGGACTTGATCTGAATGTTTCTGTGAAAATCAAGGAGTGGTTTCCATACAAGGAACTATTTAAAACTTTAGATTACTTAGATTACTTCAGCCTGGAAAATTGGACAGCTGGTTCAGGCTGAGACAGCTGATTAATGTGAGAGTAAACATCTATAAAATTGCAGACTGGATGTGTATGGTTGATTGCTCAGTATCTTCCAACACATGACCTAGAGGGGATTAAATAAGAACACTAAGTTCAAAACAAACAGAAGAAGGTGGTTCTCAGAAAGTCATGTTAGCTGGGCAATTCTTTGCCACAGCAGTTGGGGTAGCTAAATGTTGGCCTGGGTTTAAAAACTGAAAAAGTTTATAGAAAGGGAAATTTTACATATGTAAAAAGCTATACATGTTTTGAGGCGATCTGTAGCTGCAAGTTGTTGAAGGCTGAAAGAATATTTCAGAGAGTAACACATGTAATTTTATTATTTTTATACTCTGAGTGCTTTCTTTTGGCTACAGTGGCAAATAAACTGGGGTTGCATGAACCATTGTTCTGATCTATGCCTGTGCTTATATTCTTGTCAGGGATGTGTATTTACCACCAGTCAAATGGATATGTTATAGAAGTTTTGTTATGAAGACACTGAATTGGAGCTATCATACTCTTTCTTATCAGGCAAAGTAGATGGCATGTGAAAAAATACACAATTGTGTTTTGCTCTCCAGTCCTACTCTAAGATATTTAACCTATTTACTTACCAAAAAAGAATAAAAGAAGTCTCTATTTATCCCTAATATATGTCCCTGTGTTGTACAGTAAAGAACAGAAACATATTTCCAAGGACCTGATGAGACCTGATGATAGGAAGTTGATATAACTGAAATTACATCACAAAAGCACAAAAGAGGTATGGATTTTTTTGTGGAGGCAACTAAACTATGACATTACTAATTTTTTTTTTTTTTTAACATAGTGAATCCTCTATTAAGTAAATTTTAAAACAAAGGCTGGGCATATTTTAAAAAGTTGCAATGCTACTCAACTGGAAGTTAAATTTTTGATGTAGGGTTTCTTAATACAGAATTCCTTGTGTGTCAGCAGACTTCTATCAGACCATTTTGGGCTTTAAAAATCAATGAAACAACTACTCAGAGGTAAAATTAGTTTCAGTTCTCAGAAAGGAAATAGAGGCACAAGAAGATCAAGCAATGAACCCAAGCTTGATTTGGGATAGACACTACCTTCCTGACAATAGCTTAGTGCCTTGATGTCTAGATTAGGTATCCTCTTGGGAAGCTTTACAGGTCTGTAAGAAGCTCTACAATAAAGGCTTGACTAAAAAGCATATACTTAGCTTCTCAGAGATTGCAAGGAAGCATAGTATTCTCAGTGCAGACACACAGATTTATACCAACCAAAGAGCTGGTTTACAAAATCTGTCAAGGACACTGTGGTAAAAAGCATCATTCTAAATTGTAATTGTTTTCTGTGTTAATTTGTAATAAGTAATCGAGAACTAGGCTGAGGCAGCATTATCTCTGATTTTGTGCGCTAATCTCCAATCTGTAAAACATGGTCTGTTTGGATTATCTACAGGGTGCACATTTCTCAGTGAATTTGTTTTCTTTGAGTAATGGGAATACATTCAAGGAAATTAATTTGCAAACAAATACAGTTGCATCTGGATGAATGAATTCTCTCTTTGCATTTGAGGTGTAGTGTGGTTGGTATCTCAGCTGCTGGCATGCACAAGAATCTTTGGATTGTTTGCCAGAATTTTTCCTATAATATTCTGAGGAAACTTATGTGACAGATTTGTAGTCTGAGAAGGAGGTACAACTCCCCTGCCTGCCACCTCGGAGCTTAACTGGTTTGAGTTGGAAGAAAATATCACACAGTAGCATATTTCTTTTAATGCACCTGCAGACTGTAGCGTATATGTGACTGCCAGCAATGATTTGTCCCCATCATGCTTTTTTCATTTCAAGCCTTTCCATGGTCCTGCTGTGGAAATGCAGCACAGAGCTGGTTATGACCCAGCTGATTTTATTTCACAGCATTGGCTCTGGTGTTGTTGCTTTCATGTTTATACTCTAGGCAAACTGGAAACTATGCATCTCTCAAAGTCTAGAGTTGAACACAAATAATGACCAGATATTTTGCTGCCTGAAGGGAGAAGTAAAAAGCCACCTCATTATCCCATAGAATCACATAGCTATGATTTGTCTATAACAACAAAATAAAAATCAGAAGTGAAATGTAAAGGAAGAAAAAGGGATCGTTCATTACAATTGTAGAAGGCAGGGAAGTAATACAAAGAATTGGATTAAAAAACATATTTGAAAAATGAAGGATTGTATATATCTCTGAGTAGAAAAGTGAAACGACTTCCTGAAAATCCCATGTCTTGTTATTTTAAGTTCTAGCTGTTGTTTTTACTAACCTTCTTGTCAATGGCTGTACTGATGGAGGGGAAGAATTGGGAAGTTCATTCCTGTTTTAAGCTCTATGGAAGTGGTATTCCAGATGCAAAACAAACAGCTCTGGCTTCTGTCACAAAGCTCTTGTTCTCGATTAGGGCTCAGTTTTTAATGGAGATAGGGCTGAGAAAAGTTTGTTTCAAAGTAAAAGCCTGGTGGCAGACTTAAGGACAGGATTCCTCTTGCTTAGCTGAGACACCTTAAAAATGTGTCTAGTATAAGCTGGTTACCCAAGCTCCATCTGTGGTCACTTCAGAGAGAAAGGCTTCTCCAAAAGGCATTTTTTTCCTACCTTAAGATAAATGTTTCAGTTAGCAAGATGACTAATTTCCATAAAATGCCTATATCTGTCCTCTGGCAAAAACCAGGGGCCTGACAACTAGATTAAATTAGATGTGTAGTCACTGGATGGCTAAGGTTAGGTGAGACAAATCCCATCATTAGCCAGAAGCATAGAGTATAACTCGATTTATAACTTTCTGGGGTTTTTTTTTTCTGTTGTGTAGACAGCAGAAAAAAGGGTCTTCGGAAAGAGTGAAGACATCTGAAATAGACAGTCCTATAATTTTTGTTTCAGTATCTTTCATACAAGAGAAAAATAAAGATCTTAGAATCTGTTTCTCAGCTAGGTCAGATGCTGAGGTGATGGACACCATGAAGAAGCCCTGGGTGATGCTCATGTTGAGGTACCAAGGAAGAACGGTCAAGTGAGTCAGGTCCCACTGTGCTAGGGAACAAAAGTCTGAGGTGGAGAGGCCAGCTGCAGAAGCTATGGGAATCTGTAAAGACCCTCATTAAAACACGTTTCTCAGAGTCCAAATAGAACAGATCCTCTCTACCAGGAAATAGCAGAGCCAGGGTATACCCTAAGTTAAATCTTTTTTTTGTGTGTCTCTGTGTGTGTGTGTGTGTGTGTATCCGTACACACACACACATAAATAAGTGTTTCTGTAGTTGTCTAAAGATAAAGAACAAACATTAATCTCAACACTTAAGAAAAATTATTTTACCAAAAAGCATTTTATTCTGTTTGGTTGGAAAAAATAACTTTCCCATCTAGACTGGGGTCAATTTTTCAATTTGTATAAATCAACGTACTTGTATGAAATGAAAGTAATTCTTGTGCCTTCCCCCTTCATTTTTCAAAATCCTTTCGCCTCATACTAGTACTATAAAAGATAAAATGACATCTCATGTCCTTGAGAGATTTGAAGCCATTGCATTTAGCTATATCTAAAGAAAAAATTTATTCCAGGGGACCCAATTACAGTATCTTTATCCCTGCAATACAATTAAAGCATGTCTCCATTTCTGTGGTGTAGAAGGGACCTAAATTCTCCCTTCAACCATGCTAAAGCCTCTTTATTCAAGGTCATAACATGGTTTGGGAGTAAGATTGAGGCTTTTGACACAGTAGAAATGATTGTCCTTTAACCATATTCAGGTCATCTTTGAAGCTGCCCACGGAACAGAGCCTGTGACCTTCATGGGAGCACAGATACCCTCTGACACACTCTTTTGTAACGTCATGGTTTAATTGCAAGGGTCACTTTGATTGCCAACAAATTTGAAGGCCAAGAGGGATCCAGTAATGTGCTGTATGTGAGGTGACAACGAGTACAGCTCCTCAAACTATACAGCTCTTCTGCTATAAAGGTCTGTAGTGGAATGCGAGGGACAAGCAGAAAGTTTGTAAATTTTTATCTAATTAACTAGAAATCGAAAAAGGGAAAAATTTGCACAGTCTGAGTTCCTCTACAGTGGAAATGGATGTGGAATAGACAATCAGGAGTGAACTGAAGTCTTCTATCAAGTAAAAGGCAGGCCTGTGCAATCATGTTCATTCTACAGAATTTGAGGGCAAAACAATACAGACCTTGTGATGTTAAAACTTTTCATGAAGCTATACTAGTTGGGGTTTCACTAACTGTTCAATAGGGTAAAAAAAACTTTTAAATATGACAGAAAATGAAGGAATATTAAGTTCTGACACTTTCTGAACAAACAGTTTCATATTTATAATTTTTTTCATATTTTCTTTCAATTCCATTAGAAAACTTCCAAGTGCGTTTTAAATGGATTAAAATACAAGACTGCACGTATTTTCTCTAAATGAAAACTTTCATTTCATCTCAATACTATTGAACTCTTCTATTTGCTCAAAAATGAATTTAAATTGTAAAATTCCCACTCACATGCTTAAGCAAATTATTTAAATGAAAGAAACAGTATTTCAATAAAACAAAAGTATATTTACCACAATTAATTACAGTAGGCAGTAGCTACAGCTCTCACTTAAAGTACTCCTAGCCATGTTGACTCATCAGATGGTATGTTTAATGCTATAGGCAGCTTCATCAGTTTCTGTTTCTGAAGAAGGTAGGCCCTACAGAAAAAGTTGCTTTCCTGTAACACTAGTGCAACAGAATATTGATTAGTTTACTTGAAACTGTGCTAGCAGATTTCTTAGGACTTTCCTAGGACAAGCAGCTGAAGATTCAGGGGAGTCAGGAGGAACTCCGTGGATTCTCTGGGTCTTTCCACCTCGGTGCTGGTGCACCTGTTCACAAACATTTGTACATCACAGGTTCACACATAAAAAACATCATTTAATTGAACAAAGAAGAAAAAAGCTAATGCTCTTCAGCCTCTTCCACACACCACCTAATGTTCTGTTGCAACTTTATTTGTAAGCAAAGAATAAACAAAACTAAATGTACAATGCTACATCACTAAGATCAACTTAATGATATTTGACAGCCTGCCAAAAGGCAAGGAAGAGGGACAGGACAACAGACTGTAAAACTGCACAATAGCTTCTGCTGATCTGCCAAAAAATATGTTCAGCCCTTCTGGGAAAAGGTTTGGCTTAGCACAAAAGTGATGCTGTTGTGCTTTCCATGAGTCGTCTCCAGAGAGTTGGTGGGATTTGCATGTGATGAAAAATAGCCTTAGATTATCCTGCCAGAGCTGGAAAAAGGGATAGAAGGCTTGGCCAGAGTATTGAAAATTAATCAGGTCGCTGTAAAAATTAATCAGTCCTGCCTCTTCATCCTGTCCCCTAACACAAGGAATAAAGTACATTTTACTGAACTGCAGTACTGAAAACACAGGGGGCCAAACAGAGCTGAACAGTATTGAGCTGCATGTGTCAGTCACCAAATATCATGATCAGGAAAGCTTGTCACAATGGGGAAGAATTTTAGTAGAGCAACTTCATGAATTTTATAGTAAACATTTATGCCAGTGCAAGCAGAATTGGTATGAACAGTGACCCAGAGAGCCAGGCTGAGCATAGAGCAAGGTTCACCAAACAGAGAAGCCCTCAGCCTCATCAGTCTCACCCATGTGAAGTCAGTAGCCCCTGTCTTGCTGGTCACACCTGCCCACTGCTCTGCCTCGGCTCTCCACATGTGCTGCGCTCACTGCCAGCTGCCAAGAAAACCCACAAGGTTGCCCTGGTGGTTACAGAGACCTCTCATTTCCCATGCTAAAACATGAAGCAGATAAGAAGAGACGTGGGTAGTGGCACAGCTTTACACCAAGGAGGATGCACACACTCCTTCCTGCTCCCAGGAGGGAGCACGCCGAGTGGGGCTGGCTCCTGTCAGAGTGAGCACACCATGTTTCTACAAAACAGATTTTGCAGTATCACCTTCCCTCGAGAAACATGCAGAGACTTTTACATGCTAACTGCTAGATCTTTAAAACAAGCAAAAGCAAACCCCCCCCCCCCCAACAAACAAAACAAACACTATCTAGCTATTTATTTCTTCTCTAGGAAGAGACAGGAGTGGGAAGAGGGGGAAGGGATCAAGGGCTTGTGGAGGGGTTTTTTCCTTTTTTGTAAGGCACTGGGAACAGCAAGGGATAGAGCTGTTTACAATGCAGCATAAATGTGCAGCTGTGTATGGTATAGTGGTAACTGGTAACAGACAAGAGACTATAAAGAGTGATGGGCTGGGGAAGGTGATAGGGGAAGAGAGCCTAGTGTACTGACTGGGGAGAGAGGTTTTGGGAGCCCTGACAGAAGCAGTGGAATAAGGAAGAGGAATTGTAGTGGAAAGGAGAGAGATGGAAAGATAATGAGAATTTGGGAAGCAAGAAGGTAGTTAAACCTATTCAAGACAGCAAGAAGTAGAATGGAAAGTGAGAAGAGGAAATGAGATTGAAAAGCTCTCACTGATGCATGTCAGGGACAGCATGTAAGAAATGAAAAGGAGAAAAATGAGGAAAACAAGATGATTGCAGATATTTCTGAAACAGCTTAATGGCAGGTGTAAATCATTTTGCTTTTATATGTGTGTATATGCATGCATGTATGTTAAACAAAATAAGGCATTCCCTGTCTCTGAAATATTTCCTTCATTGTTAGGGTCTCCCTTTTAGGGCTACAGAATGTGATAAGGAAAACTATATGGAACAAACACTTCATGGCTTATTCCATCCCTTTATCTCTCCCTGCTATTCAACGTCTTTCATTCCGGATTATCATTTTGGCAGATTTGCACAACCATTTGAGATTCTGGGTTTTTCATGTGCGTGCCAGGGCAAACCCCTCCATGCTGCATAGGGATAACTGGTTCTGACAGCCTCCAGGTAGGGTTTCTTCTCTCTCCATATCCTCAGTATGTAAATTAGATCCCTGCTAGATGTCCACAGATGATGGGAAATTGAGATAGATTACTTGTCAACAAACAGTTCCTGCTTGGAACTATCACCTCTTTGCAGAACATGGGGAGTTTAGAGTAAAAAACAATATAGAAATTCAGGTCACCTTTCATTTTGGTTCTACCAAGAAAAAAACCAAACAGACAAGAAAATTGTACTGACAAAACCAATCCTGGTTTGCTTGATCTGTATTTATTGGGTTCTGAAAATAGATGGAGCATTCAGAGCTCTCCCATGCACTAACAGCAGGCAAAGTTCATTCACATCAGATCTCTCTCTCCTCTTCTCCCCTTTGGACAATATAATGTAAAAGCCACATAAATATAAATAAAGCTTTTTAAAAAGCCTGCAAAAATCCCCAGCAATATTTTAGCAACCTCTAAATGCCTCTCAAATCTGATGGTTTTTTTCCTAAGCAGTAAGTGGATGTTTGTCAGTTCTACAAACAATTTGCAAAAGAAACAACTGTTATGTCCTGGTACATAGACTCTCAATATGCATAGAAGACAATATTTTGGGCTATATGATCAACTCTGCTTTTCAGAGTTCAAACATGAAATGCACACTATCATTACATCAGAAATCTAGTTGAGATATCCCTGCTCCAGTAACCTTTGCATCATTAGCTGGCTGCTCCACTGTGTGTTCAGACAATATCCCAGCTTGATAACCTGGTTTCCTTTACTTTGCTCTAGGATTATTTAGGGCTTTTTTAACGTATAAGATTGCATATTTATATTTTATATAATTTGTTTAGAACCTTTGGCCACATAGTTTATCCATAAGTAATCACATCTTAACAGAAGAAACCTAAACTGGTAGGCTAAATGCTTCTCACACACTTGCACCCCAATGCAAAATATTGCAGAGGGATAAAATTATGCTAAAAGAATGGGAGCGTTTCAAAGTCACCCACTCAGAATTGAGGCAGTAAAATTAATTGTGTTATCCACAACTTTATTTCGTTTTGTGAATTAACTGCTCTGTGTAGTGATATCCTTGGACATCATTACCAAGTAGAGCTTTCATAGGATTCCTGCTCCACTTGCATATAGGCTATGGTGTGCCTTATATGTGGAAATGTGTTGAAAATCCATAGCAAAATCATATATTTTCTCCCAGTACCCTTACTTCTTTGTTGTGGGAAATCAGAGGTATCAGCAGAATGAAATAGGGGGCAAAGAAAGACAAGATAATCTTGTAGTTAAGGAAGCTGAAGGGCACCTAGAAATTCTAGGATACTCTCACTTATATGCACAGTCCCAGTATGATATTTTGACCAGAAATGTTCGTCTGTTTTGGTATTACTCTCTCTTTTTTTTTTTTTTTTTTTTGGAGCAGCGCTGTATTAAATTTTGGTCCTGGAATCTTACCAGTAGAAGAGCTGCTACTTGACTAAGTAGGAGTCTGCACAGCGCTGCAATCTTCTTACTTTGATCTCATTGAAACTCATTCTCCTGCTTATTAAATACTACACTGAACTCACAAAAGTGTTGAGAACTATTATTTATGAAACACTAAAAAAAAACAATATAGCAGAGCTGACATAGAAAAAGGCCTAAAGTATTCACTGTTCAATTAAAATTTGGGCCTCGTTAAGTATGAGTTGCTCATTCATGATTTTCAAAGCAAAAATGCCAGCATATGCAGAATCAGTGTTCTCTATGAGCAAATATCCATTACTTCAACATTTTTCAATTGTTTCTCAGGGAAAATCTAAACAATATATCCCTTCAGCTTTAAACCACATAATGTGGAATACTGTCTTAAAGGAATTGCAATTTGGGGCTGCATATGGTCCTATGCTAATAAATTAAGCAGCTGCCAGGAATGTTCCCAGACACTAAAATGTTATTGTCTGTGTCATAAAATTGTAAAAATATTTCTTGGCATGACTTTGGCCTCAGCCAATTAGCACTTTTCCCAAACAGTTGCACAGGCTGGGGACCATTCCTAGCAGGCAGACAGCGTGTAGCTATCCTGTTTTGAAAGGTAAAAGGGTTTAACAGCATGCTTGGATGCCATTCTGTGTCTGTTGGTCTCAGTAACAGACAGTGACCTTGGCCCAGTTATTTAGAAGTATAAACATAGCTATGAGAGCCAGGGTCCCAGGCCAGATTATCTGTCCCAACATATTGTTCATTTTTCCTTCTACATAAGCTCACTGTTGCATTATGAGATCCAATGGAATATGGATATATGGAGTATACCATGGAAAATACCACCTTTTCGGGGACGTGGAACTTTAATATGACTGTCATGACACAGGAAATCACTGCAGGGTAATCTGTTTTAATGTAGGTAATTTTTTCCTGAGGGGAAAAAAGGGAGGCAAAACCAATTTGTAGAAACAGGTCACACCCATTTCTGGTGTGATATGGACTCCATAAAGACTTTCCAACACACTTTCATTGCATTTTACAGTTTCAAGGTAAACATCACCCAAGAGTATGTAAGGAGTGTGCAACTAGCTGTCTGCACACAGCAAAAACAGTGATGTTCAAGGGCATGGAGATGTTCTTCCATATGAAACTCTTGGATGAGTGCAAGTAAAATAAAAGAAATGGTCATTACTCTCACCAGTTCTGATATCCACGACATGGAACACAGCAAAGGTTACATCTTCTTTCTTCTTAAAAGTCCAAAGAACTTAAACGTCTTTTCCAACCCTAATGAATCTATGAGTCTATGAATTCATCTGATAGACAGTGGGGAGAAAGCCACATGTGCTTCTTGGGAAGGTCTGTTCGGTAACTGTAAGACATTTTTTTTGAAGCCTCCCCTTATCTTCACCATTTCTCGGTGTTCATTTATTTTCATCCCTTAATGAGGGATGGGTCATTCTCATCCTTGTTTTATCTTCTTTCTTCTGACCTCACAATCCTTCTTAATTTGCCTTCCAAATGAAAACCTGCCCTTGGAGCAGCCCTCCAAGTTAACTTCCATTGTTGGTGTCCACCATAACAGGCATCCTCTTCCTCTCTTTGCTTCATTAGAATTGTTCCCAGCAGCAGTCCTTTCAAGATTGTCTTCCCTTCACGTCTTCACTTGGGCAAAATTTTTTCACAGCTGCTATCCACTCCTCAGGCTCACAATTCCTTTTATCCATGCTTTTTTTTCAGTCCTCATTGTTCTCATTGCTGTGCCTGTCCTTAGCAGCTGTCCTTCTTCCTCTCTTCCTCATCACTGACTCCTCAGAGTCTCCTGTACATCTGTAGTTCCCCATGTTTCCCTCCTCCACTGACAAGTTCAGGTTTCTCAGCAGAGCTGTCCCTGAAAACAGATGCAGTTTTGGAACAAACTCATCAGGCTCACCTGCCCTTTCTGGTGCCCAACACCATAATGCCAAGATGATGCCGGGCTGCAGGTGGAGCACTGTGGAGACATCAGGCATAACAAAATATGTAATGGAGAGAAGTTGTTCCTCACTGGACAGTCAGCAGCAGCCTCTTTTCCTAGTTCACTGTTTCACCTGGTACAAGCAACAGATGGGCTTACCAAGTGAGGCCATTATTACATGCCCTTTTCTGTCCTTACCTTTCAGATGTTATGGACAGAAAGAAAATAGATTATAAGGTATGACTCTGGCTTTCTTTACTCTCTGCTGTCCAGACCAGAGCAAGAAGTTTGCAAGCACATTAAAATCTTTTCTTATTCCTTTTACTTTTCCTACCCAGCTAAGGGACAGACTGTGTGGGCACTGAGATATTTGCAGGAGGCATTTATGGGTTATTTTTACTTTCAGTCATGTCTTGTATAGGAGACATACCACAGGCATATGTAGAGTTGAGAACCTTTGCCAAAAGAACTTCATTCTTGGGGAAATGATACATCTTCCCTCCTGTGTGAATAGGACTATTAATTTTTCAATTGCTGTTTCTAAGAAGATGAAATTTAGAACAATTTTTTTAAGATACTTATTACTTGAAATTGGAGTATATCCCACCGTTCTGACCAAAAAGCCTGTAAATGTCACGCACTTGTCTGAAGCCCATCCAAGTCGCTGTGACCCTTTGCTCACTTCTCTGGTTTGGTTGGTACCTCACCCACTGAGTGCAGCATCAGAGCCTATGCTGGGCTACACAACCCTGTTAAGAGGTCAGTCAAACTTCATCTGATCCACCATCCAGCTGAGCCTGGCAGATGTGGCCACACTGCAGGAGAGAGATCTCGTCTGAGGAAGGGTGCCACTGAGGGAGGCCTTATGCCCAAGGAATCCCCCACTGGAGTCAGAGTATCCAGCTGCAGCCAGCTGCTGGCCTGCCAGGTAACTGGAGTTGCCAGGCATGTCCCTGGCACACAGTACAGTCTCACAGGTGGAGTTAGAAGAACTTCAAAGGCCTGAAGTTAATTATCTCCAGACTGGAGACTGCAAGGTGCTACTGTCTCAGGGCTGAACTACATAATAAACTTCTCCATTAGCATCAGAGAGAGAATCTGCTCAGCAATATCCCACTGTGATCACGTGCTCCTATCAATCAAGTGGCGTTGGTTCAAATCACAATTGGTAGTTCTCCATCAGTAATTTGCTATAGAACATGTTGTTCATTAAAATGGTACCTTTTGTCTACAGAGAAATAAGAGATATCTTCCCCCTGGAGTTCCTCAGTTGTTAGCCAAGATAAGGGATTTCATGCCTTTTCCAAGGCCAGCCTGAGCTCTTCTCAAAGCACTGAGCCACAGCTGGAAGTTGCCTGGCCTACGTGGTGCAAAGTCCTTGGGTTTTGGACAAAGGACAGCTCTGCACATTAGCAGAGCAGCTGATACAGTGTCTGGTATTTATTTAGGATAAAGAAAAGGAGCAGTCTTCTGAATGGGTGTAGGATTACAGGTAGCAGCAACTTATGCTGTTTTATGAATATTAGACCATTAATACCTGTGCTGCATTTTTCTAGTCTGTATCCTGGGGCTTTCGTGAGTAAGGCTGTGGAAAGAAAAGACACCTGCCTATTATCCCAATTGGTATGCTTAGACAGATTTTCAGGTATCTAAGCCTTTTTGTGTTACTTTCTTTTCATCTTCATAAAACGAAATGCAAGAGAAGAAAACCATTGTGTTAAAAAGACCTCAACCACCACACAAATTGAGATCGCTCAGCCATACACTCAAATCAAAAACTCCACGAAGAAGAAATTTTGGTTGTGTTCTCTTATATCATCTCAGCTGTGAGCAAGGACTTTGAGATGGTCTTTCACTGCAGGATCACCTGCTGTTTTTCCTGCAGAACCCTGCTCGTCCAAATCAGACAAGGAAAATCCCCTCTAGTTCAGCTTATTTCTGGCATACTAAAGCTGTTTTCAGCATTTCACTTTTCCACTTCACATTATGTTAATGTACTTCTCTTGCACATTAGGGAGATTCCCCACCTCTTCTTTCATAGCACTGTCACTCCAGGTTTGAGGAACCCCAAGGTCCTCACCACCTGAAAGGTCTTTAAAATGTAGCTTTAAGTTTAATGCACTGTTTCTGTCCAAGATACTGGAAAATTGCACTTAGGTTGCTGTCACACCTCAGTGGGAATGCCAGTTTCAATCCATATCAGAGAGGGCTTTGGAAACCTCTCCCAGCCCCAAAATTGCTTTGTCAGTTGTTTATTCCCTGCTGGAAAGCAGCAACAATCTCTCACCTGTCTCTTGGTCTCTTGGCTTCTTCCATGGCTCTTGACAGGGGAACTGGGGAGCTTTGTTCTGATCATTTGGTCACCTGTGCAGATCTGGTGTTGTTCATGGAGGGTTTTGATTGTCAGCCTTCTCAGTCCTGTTTTCGCCTGAGGGTTTGCCCATTTGGGAGTACAGTTATTTAAACATCTCTTCTTTAGCCCCATGCTGTTTAATAGCTTTAAATATGCTGCTTTTGAGGTGTTGTTTTCAATTGCTGCAGTTTCTCATGTCAGTTCTTTGCAGCTGCAGCTCAGTTATTCTGCCCCATACCAACATTGCAACCTCGGTGATAGTGTGGCCTGGGATCTCTCTCAGCAGAGACCTTGCAGAGGTCAGACACGAATTACAGCTCAGCATCAACAAAAGACAGATTGCCGTTCTCAGTCCCTGTAAATACTCATTGTGATCATATATTATCACCCTCTCTATCCTTCCAAAGGACGTGAATGTATTTTCAAGCATTTATCAATTAAGCCTCAAAATATCTCATTGAGGTACTGCAAATTAGGTGATAAAGGGATCAATTTACCTAACACTGATATGCACCTACTTCAGAAATTAAATAGCACATCACAGCTATTCAATAATGCACATTTAAATCCCTGAATGATGAACTACAGCCACAAATGAGGAAATTAACTCCTGCACTGCAGCACTGTCTTGTTCATTTAGCAGCAGCCTCAGTCAAGAGTTTTTGTAAGTGAATTCTCTTGGGTGAGAAAAAGCCCCACTAAATAGGATTGTGAAATACACATGAGAAATAGCCTTATCTCTGCCAGTCTTATCTCTCGTGGTTGACTAGACCCCAAATCTACCCATCAATTGATTACCTAAAGTCTGCTTTATGAATATTGCCTTCCTCTGTCAATATTAAGACTGCAATGATGGAAAAATTGTGCTGCCTTAGACATTGTGCTACCTTAGACATTGTTCCCTCCTTGATTACTTCCTCTAAATCTAGCAGTAAGATAAATTTCAACCAAAAAAATAGAGGTACATACTGGATACTGGGAGGTATATGTATATTGTGTATGGAGGTTTATACCCATATACCTTCTAATATATATAATATAGATATAAACACACATATGTATGTACATGTATGTATTTTATATTTATATATGGGTGTGTATATATATATCTATATATATAAAACAATTATTTGGTATATATTCGCTTAACAAGGGAGGTATATTTATGTACTGTGCACTGAGTGAAGTAAAGTGTTTGAATTTGGCATTGTTGATGAGATTCCTTGAGGTTGCCTGATATCAAGGGAAAATGTGGCAAGGAGGTGGCAAATCATTTTGTTTATGGAGCAAGATGCAAAATCCTGATTTTAAACTTCAAAATGCCGCTAGGAGCAGAAAGCGCTCTTCAGAAAGCATTAAAATTTAAGTCTGGGAACCAGACTACAATGGAATGTTTTCTTTTTCTGCATTAGCAAGGCATTCTAAGGTTTAAGTTTCACATTCTTTCAAGAAAAAATAAAGCAACACACCTTCTACAGAAGCTGTGAGCTTCAAGAAAACCCTGATGTGGTCTACTCAGAACTTAAAAGGTCTGAGCAGAAAGCAGGATGACCATATATTTATGATGCTTTCTCCACAGTCGGGCCATCTACATTTGCAAACCCAAGAAACCAAGGCCTCCCAAGCGACTGTTTAGGGAAGTTGCAGAAAAAGTCAGACAGCTTTCTGTCTGACTTCTGTCAGAAATCCTTTCTCTGGCTCATTGGTAGCTCATTACATGGCATTTCTGAAAGATATTTCTATTTCAAAGAATTGACAACTTTTGGTGCAAGCATGTCTCATTGAAAAATTTCCAACTGCTTTCCTAATTCCTTCTTGATGATTATGATAATATAGTAATTTCTTCTTTTAGAACCCTGATCATCTTAGCACTGGAGTAAATCAGGAGCAATATTATTGGAGTCTTTAATTCTAAGTTGGCAGAAAATTGTTATGGGTAAACTGGGGCTCTACTCTGCCTTTAGATTCCTGGATCAATGTCCATGAGGTATTGTTTCTATCATTTAGAAATATTGGTAAATATTGTCTCTAAAAAAGAATAATGTAGAGATTAGATTGCATGTTTGGGGACCTTGGAGTCTGATTACAACAATTCTTTCTTGATTCTCTGCTTATTTATCAGCAGGTTCTTGTTTATACACAATGCAACTGCTACCACAGATTCCTGGCATGGTCTTGGCCAGCATATTGCTTTTTAATTGCAGCTTGGTGACACTGCAGCTTCAAAATTTGTTTTAATTGCACGTGGCCAGCCACCTTCCTAAGCATCTTCCCAACTTCACTGTATTTATCCTAATACACTGCATACCAGGAAAATAAGCTGGTTCTATTGTTTCTATTTCTCAAGTGGGAGAAGAAAAATATCCTCTTAGTTCGCTGATCCATCACTCACTGATGCTGCCTGCAATCAGGCTGTTGACTGCTGGGCAGTGAAGAGCTCTTGCTTGGAACCATCAAGGCTCCTTTGTTCTGTGTTAGTGAAATGCTCGGTGAAGCAGAGGCTGATTCCTCAGCCCAGTGCTCCTGCTGTGCACATGGGGTGTGGAAAGCCAAGGTGTTCAGCTTCTTGGAAGTAGAAAGAGGGGTGGCTCTCCCATGAGCTTTCAGATGCAGGTTTCTGGAGCAGAGAACCAGAGCACCATAACCCACAACCACCATAACCAGCATTCTTCTTGGAGGTCAGATCAAAGCTTCAGCCAGAACCAGAGTGCAAGGGTTTGCTCTGGCTCCTAAGTGTGTTCATTAGCCCACAAGCAGACTTTTGATAAAACAAAAAATCATATCCATCATTAATAGGAAGTTCTACATTTGGTCTCAAAATTCAGTCCTCTCAACACTTAATAAAATCAATAACTTTTTAGAAATTTTTTTAAATTTTATAATTTTTTTTAATTTTAAAAAGGAAAAAACCAGCTTTTTTTTAAATCATAAATTTCTCAGCTGTTTCAGCTCCATTCAAAACACACACATCCTTTCATCCAAGAGGGCGAGGTCTGAACAATCCTCTCACGAAGTCAAAAGTATAATCATAGAATCATTTAGGTTGGAAAAGACTTTTAAGATCATCAACTATATTTCTCAGGCTCTGTTTTATTTTCTTATGGTAGAAGATTTTCATTTCTTTAGGCTATGGGATAAGCTTTTACACTAAACACCAGTCTCAAATGGATAGGCCTATAACAGTCTGGTCACCATGTAGAATATTACAGGGGAAAAACTGATGCAATAAATCCTCACAGAGAATATGAAACAAATTGATTTGAAAGCCCCCTAGTAGTCTTGCAGTATTTAGGTTCAATACCATGCACTACAGAAGCACGGTAGAACAAATAGGTTATCTTGGTCCTGTGTGAAAAATCTACCCAGAATATATATGTGTAATAAGGCTGCTAACAATTTACTCATCATTAGGTCTTTGTATTCCAATTTAAGATTTCCTATTGACAGATACCAAATCCTGGAGATAGTGTTTCCTCTTGCCTTTCATTTTCACTGTGAATAGCTGATAATCTGATGCTTTACAGAAACCTGTCTAGGTGCCTAACCTTGGACAACTTTTGTGCTCCACTGTCAATTCCTCTGAGCACTATAGCTGCTATGCATGAATGCTGTAATTTTACAGCATGACCTGCAGAGAGGAACAGAGGCAACTGGAACTTATTAGACCATGAACTTCATTTTCTGAGTACCTACAGCTCCTGTTGAAGTTGTGCATGTTGGCAATTTCTGAAAATTAGAGCCCCTCCCCCACCTTTTTATAAGAAATTTTGACAAAAGCCTCTGGGGTTGGAGTATTGTTTCAGGAAGGCTGATAGTTAATAAACCTTGTCAACTCTGCCTCCTTCTTCTAATCACATTTAACAGCGTGTTTTGGTTTAGTTTTTAATCTCAACTGTTCTCTCCTCTCTCTCTCTCTGCCTGTATTTTTAGCATTATGACTGAAATCCCTTGTTGGGAAATACATACACATGCATCACTTGCAGAAAAGCGAAATGTGCCTCTGCCTCTATTTTTTCAGTTTACAGTACATATTGCTTTTTTTTCCTGGAAAGCTTTACTGTAAAGCATTACCCTGTCCTCATAAGTGGAAACCAAACTTATTTGTTACAGATTCACCAATATTTTCAAAAGCAGATTCTTTCTTTTAATAAAGAATGGATGCACTCATCTTTTTCTGACTGCTGAATCTAAGGATGCAGCCACTGTGAGTCCTGACAAGCTGTAGGACTGCATTCTGTGTTTTAGGAAGTCCACTAGCAGAAATCAATACAGCTGCAATCAATCCAATTATGTTAATTATCATTAGATGTAAATCAGCAATCCATGTTCTCAATCGCCTTCTTTAAACCTGGGAAATCTTCCTTATATTAATCAAGTTAATGATGTAAGAAAGTAACCCGTGTGTATACATAATTCAGTTGAGATCAGTTTCAACTGGGTCATTATAATAAATGCCATGAAGACAACACTTTTAAATAACAGGACTGCACTTACAGGCAGCAATGCACATGCTGACATAATACCTTCTGTAATTCAAAAAATATTATAGAGAAATACATGAAATATTATAGAGACATACATGTAAACAACTGATTTAATACAAATTAGTAAAATCAGTGAAAACTAGATGATCTATTGATTGTGTAATGCGTTTATGAATGTGTCAGATCACTGTGAGTGCTTGAGCTCTGGGACAGCTCTGTGGAATTCATTGTGATGCCTACACAAAATGTGCGTTTCTTTATCTAGAGCTGCAGCAGACTTTGTTTTACCTTTTGGTCAGCCTATGGCAAGCCAGCCAAAGTTACAACTACTGCAAACGTGCAACATTGATGTTACTTTTGGGAATCTATAATCAAACCCATGATTTTATATTAAATAGCAAATGAGTTTATCAGTTTAATGTAGATGCTGCTAATCTGTACCCTGCCAGGCCATTCAGGCCTGTCTGAGCGAGTCTAGTGACTGCTCAAAACCACCATGTTACGTGACAATATGAGCTTTGCTTGCTGCCTTTATTCAAGAGCCACCATGCAGCTGGAATAAAAAGGTCATGCTAAAGTTAAAGGGTCAGGCTAAATGTTCCTGTAAATTACCCTTTCACTGAACAATAGGCTTAAACCAATAAGAATTTTCCCTATATGCATGTTCCTCTGGTGCCACTGAAAATCAAGCTATTAATCCGTCTCTGAAAAAAACAGCTGTTGATCTTCTACTCAGTTGAATAACTAGTTCATACAGATGTTGAGATGTGAAAGACAAAACCCTGAGCGGCAAAGTCAGCACAAGTTGGGTGGAAAATATAGGAAGAACCAAGGGCGATTGTGGAAAAGTTGTGGAGTGGTTTGCTAGAGCATGAAGCAAAAAAATAGTCTATATTTTCATGTTCAGGTTTGCTAGAGCATGAAGCAAAAAAATAGTCTATCTTTTCATGTTCACTGTTGAATGTACACACAGACATTAAAAGATCTGATGGCTGCAATCTGGTCTAACCTTTTATCTCTGAGGAGTGATCTAATAACTCACTCTGGGCTGTAGCAGTTACGAGTTATCACTTTTCTCACTCGTGAAAATGAATGCAAACCTCTCCACAGCTCTCAGACATCGTGCATTCTGCAGTTCTCTGTGTGTGTGAATGAATAAGCTATGTTATTAAATTAATAACAAAATTTGGCCTCACTTAAGTTACAGCAGGGGATGTAGTTTTCTTTTTCTCTCTTTATTAGTAAATGAGAATTTGTAGCTGCATGAGTGTTAATCACAAGGCACTAAGTGCCTGCTCACATCCTCTCTGTATGCTGATGCAAATGAGCTGATAGGAAACAATATATTTTAGATTATAACTTTTTTTGAGAAAATTAAAAGCCAATATTTTACAATTTTTAAAAGCCAGTATCATACAGGAAAGCAAACTAAACCTTCATTGCTCTTCTGCAGCAAGTAGCAGCAGAAGCTTTTTCCTGTAAAAAAATTTAAAGGTTAAACCATTGAAATAGATACATTTTTTAGTACAGTACCAGTAAACTCCACAGAAGTGGTCATGACAGCATTTAATGACTGATTTGATGTGTAACATTTGCACACTCAAGAGTTTGCTTGGGATCATTAAATAACTGTGTAACTAAGTGTTACTAATAACTAGTCTTATGTGCATTATTTGATAATATATACCTTCTGTGTATCTCGTATGCAGCTAAGCACAAAGGCAAGACTGAGTGGAAAGCAGATCACCAAATTCTATCAATTTTTCATACTTCGCAGATCGAATTTCAATGCTGTAATAATTCTGATGCATACTGTAATTAGGAAAGACAATCTGTCTTTCTATATTTAAAACAAGTATCTGTTCCTGGAGTTTAAAATGAAGTATTATATTCCAAATACATGGCTGGTGAAGTAGTCCTTTCCCCTACACTAGCACACTTCCGCTGTTATCCTCACCCCAAAATACTTCACTAAAAAGTAAAAATGGACTGTTTTGACTTCTAGCCAAAAGTTCTCTCCTCTCAAATACTTTTCTTCATCAGACATGTTCTTCTTGCATAGAAATTAATTCAGCTGCAAGCCTAGCTCAATCAAAGAGGTAATATGAGGTAACACAATGAGTACCTCTTCCAAGGGAGGCTGACAGTGGAGAGCTTAGGGCAGTGAAAGGCTGGCTGAACCTGTGGGAAGTTCTCTGGGAGCTCAGGCAACTTCCATAACTGCTCCTTACAGCTGGAGTCCAGCCAGCTCCTCTCCTCATCTTCATCCCCCAGATAGCTCATGGCCCCATCAGAATGGGGGGGGAGAGAACTGGAGGGTAAGAATGAGAAAATCCATGTGTTGAGATACGAAAAATGTAGTAATAGGAATAATTATAATAATAATAATAATAATAACAAAGAGAGGCAATAAAACCCATGAAAGACAACTGATGAAAATGAAAACTATTGCTCACAACTGACCAATCAATGCCTAGTGAGTCCCTGAGAAGTAGCTCCCCCTAGCCAGCCTTCCCCCTAGTTTTATTGCTAAGCATATGACATAATATCCAGTACCCCTTTAATCAGTTTGGGTCAGCTTTTTCAGCTGTGTCACTTTCCAGCTTCTTGTGCACCACCAGCCTCCTTGCTGGGGTGAGACACAGGAAAGGCCTTGACTCTGTAAGCACTGCTGAGCAATAATCAGAACATCCCTGTGTTATCAATACTGTGTCCAGCAAAAAACCCGAAACACAGCTCCGTATCAGCCACTGTGAAGAAAATAAACCACCCCAGCCAAAACCAGTATAGTGTGCACACCTGGGAAAGCAAAGGCAACGGGGAGGCTCCTTTTGAGAGATCTTGTTTTATTCTTGCCATTTTGAGCAGGAGCCTCTGTTTTACAAACTACTTTTACTGGATGAAGCCTGGCTGGCTCATCTCTGCAGTTTTTTCCCCAAGGCCACGTCACTTCACAGTTCTGCCACAGGGTTTTGTTGTGCAGCTTGTTCCAGTTTCAGAGAGATGACTGATTCTGCTGAAGGTACCGATGCATAAAATTGGAGAGCCGGGAGGACCAGTAACATCTCTAGGATGAGAATGGACTTTAAAAGTGTAATCACAATTACTCTTTCATTTAGCAGACAACTTTCTGCAATACCTCTACTCGACTTTTCCTCAGTATCAGGCCATGAACCTTGAAACAATCTATTAACAAAGAATAATAATAAGAGTTTCAGCTGCTTAAGCATTAATATTACAACAGCTGTAAGAAATAAACGTAAATGTCCACAGAGTTTATGTATTTAAACTCTGAGGCTGCAAAACGTAATCTGTCTTAAATTCATATGCTTTTAAGCTTTCCCCATTCAATGCAATGGCAAAACTTTCTCTGATGTCAGTGATATAGGATCAGGGCCGGTGTTTTAATACAGGTCCAGCAGCTAGCATGACTTCTTTAGAATTGCTAAAAATGGCATGTGGGAACTCTAGTGTAGCTTGTCAAGAGAAAGGAGCTCATGATGTTTCCACTGTGCTGTATTCCTGTACATCTTGATCCAGCTTAAGGTTTTTCAGAGGTGCAGGGAAGATGAGTTTTGATGTTGTGATGTGTGGGAGAAAGCAGGAAGGAATTTGGGGTTCAGCTGCTTCTTCCACGAGAAGTGAGGGTGGGAGAATAGAATTGGCTTGGAGAGCTGGAACAGGAGTGAGACCTGTTGCTCCCAACCTGGGTTAGGGGAGAATGGGTTTCTGTGAGGAGCAGCCCAATGCCTACCAAACCCCGTGACACAGCAGGGCAAGCCTATTTGCTAATGCAGCAATGACGATTCTCACCAAGGCTGTTTTGCTGTTCTGGGCAATTGCCTGCTCAGCCCACTCCACAAGCTGACTCTTTTTCTGCACAGACTCTGTCAAGAGGGCCTTCTGTCCCACAGCCTAATGCATTTAAAGCTTTGGGAATTTGGTTGTCACTTTTCTTCCAAAAGCTCTTTGATGCACAGCTGCAGTGACACTGCTCCATGTGTCAGACTTTCCAAACACGCAGGGAGAGGTTAAACAAACAGCAACCCCATGGAAGAAATGCCTCCCTTAACAAGAAACTCAGTAACGAAGTGGAGCCTGCTTTCCCATGGTGTCAGATCTCATGGTCAGGTTCCTCAGCATCTAATAAGGTGCCACTTGAAGATGTCTCTTCAATGTTAGGAGCCTTTTTTCTCTATCAAGTGTTTCTGCCTTGTTGAATTCTTGTGATGAACAAAAGGTGAAGTTATCTCACAACTTTCCCCTCTGTGGGGATGCTAATAGGATCGTTCTTCTCCCAGCCACCTGTTTTCATGTAACTTGTGGGAGCTTAGTATCTTTGACAGCAGTTTCGACTTGATTTGACAGCCCAGTGGTTTCACAAAGTACGGTGGAGGGGGACACAGAGCACACATTTCTGTGAATGCATAACTTCTGCTGCATTGAGGAATCAAGTAAATCAACACTCTTATAGTAATAACACTACTATTTTTGAGAAAAAAAGTGTAAAAGCTTATATAAAGCAGAATTAAGCAAACATGCAGAGCACCATGCAACACCAAAAAAAGCTCTCTCTTCTTCTTACAGAACTGCTCAAGGTTGGCCTAGAAATGCACTTTTTTAAACGAGTGAGAATTTTAGGGCTCATGAAATGGTTTTAATTGGCAAGTTTTCATTCCTTTTCCAATTTGCATCTTCATGGAATGCCTATTTTCTTACATTTTATTTTTTAAGGGGAAAGTGAAGACTGTGGTAACAACATGTTAACCAGCTCAAACTAGGTTTTGAAACTCCCAAAACACCAAGGATCGTTTCAGCAGCCAAAAGCTGAAGGGCAGTGAATTTTTCCATTTGAAGAATTTTAAAAATTAATATTTTTATTGAAAAGCAAAATATTTGGAAGAAAATGAGAGCATTTTCATAAATATATTAAATAACTGTCAATACTAACTTTAATATTGATTCAAATGGGTGCTGAGACTAAACCCAGACAGGTTTTTAAATAGCTTTAAATGCAGTGTAGGATCTTTTAGAACGTATCAGCCAAGCTGGAATGCAGAGTGCACTAAGGTGCTGTTCACAGATGGATTTCACAGGAGTGTAATGCGGAACATCCTGAGTGGGTGGCATGGAAGATGCCAAGGCTGTGTTTCATGGTGTGCCTTTCCAATTTGAAAACACCAAACAGCCTTTGCATGTCTTGTGCTCTCAGCCCTGGGTGCACTAGGCTCCAGCTCATCAGGGCTGCACATTTGGTAGTGGGCCATGCTGTTTTACCATTGCTTCAAACATACAAACCACTGCTAACAGCATGACCGGACTGGAGGCTGCACAGTTAATGCATGAAGTGCTTAGCTGTGCTCTCCTCTTTGACCAGATACTGTATTTTATCTTTAGTGCACTGTGCTGCGCTAGCAACAGCATTTCTATTAAGTTAATTTGGCTGTGAGTGTTTTTCAGTCATACTTGTGCAGTTTGGCTAATATCTCCATGAGCTGGTCTCTGATTAATCTTGTCAAATATATCCTAATATCAGTGCATACCAAGTTCTCATAAACTACTGACATATATTTGTCAGCAGATTTGAATATTTTCTATGCATATAGGCAAAATTTGGATCTCTTTGAGGTCGTATTCACATTTCATAATAGAAATGTTTTTAAAAGCCTGTAAAGATGAAAACTGCGATTGGATACCTCTTATAAGAAAGAAAAAATAGCTGAAATATGTTATGACCTTCAGTATCCAAACTGCAGATTAAATAAATTTCCCAGCATATGAATGAAACCATCTCTACTAATAACAAGAATGAGCTTCAAAATGTAAATTCCACTGCTGGCTGCAGGGGCAGACCATAAAACAAGAGGGAGAAAGTAATTATGTGATTAGAATCAAAGAATCATTAAGAAACCTTTGCCCAAATACCACCATGTCAACTAAACCATAGCACTAAGTGCCAAATTCAGTTGAATATTTCCTTTTTTTTATCAAAAATGTCATACACTGAGCTAGAATACAGTAGGAGTTCCTGCACAACTTGCAGTCAATGTTAGGTTTTTTTTGGACAGGCTCATGCCCATGTTTGGTGAACAGGGGTTCTCCCTCCAGAAGGAGCAGCGCTGGCTGCAGATCACCAATCACATCCAGCTCATTTTCACTCAGAACCTAATGACAACAGCACTAGGTTGGGTCAGCCACAGCCTTGTCCAGCTAAGCCTTGCAAACCCTCACAGGTGGAGATTCAACAACCTCTCCTGTTATCCTCTTCCTCTCCTCTACTTTCCTAGTGAAGAAGGTCTTTTTCTTATATTATCCTAATTCAATCCTCCCATCCACAATCTGTTACTGCCACCTCTTGTTATACCATGTACTGACTGAGAGAAGTTTGGGTCTTCTCTTAAAGTACACCTGAGCTCTCATCATATTGCTCCTTCCCCTCTTCTTCACCAGACTTTGCACCAGTTCCTTCCATCTCTCCTTGCAGTGCATGTGTCCATGGCTTGTACTCATCAAGGTAGCTCTCTGCAGAGCCTTCTCCAGATTCTCCCCATCCCATTCAAGCTAGGAGGCCTAGGACTGGATGCATCATGCCATGGCAACCTCACCAATGCTGAGCAGAGGGGAATGAGAGTTTTCCTCAGCCTGGTGGCCACTCTCCTCCAACACCAGCCCAGTGCCTAGTTTGCAGGAATAGTTATTGATTGACCAAACCTCCACTTGACATCCACTGTAACCCTTGAGTCATTACCTTTGTCCCAATTCTTTGCTACCAACTTGTTTCTTGGTCTTTCTCCAGTCATCAATTCTGTTTGAACGGGCCTCTCATCCCTGCTGCTCAGTGTCTGTAAATTTGAAACAAGAGCTCTGTGTAACATCCAGAAGATGGTCTCACACTGTATGTTGGCACAACGCTCAGTAAAGTTGGGTACCATAAGCTTTCTTATATTTAGACTTATAAACTGGAAAGGTTTTACCTTCTATTGCTATTTCAAATACACATTAAATAAATTGTAAGTCATCTCACCAAAATCAAGAATCCTACTGTGAAGGAAGAGAATGGTAAGAGCATGAGGAAAATAACAGATTCTTGTCCCATTTTGAATCAACTTAAATTTGTATAAATGTCCAAGCACACCACGTAATGGTAGAGTCTACTTCACTGACCTGGGAGACAACTAATCACAGTTGTCAGTTTACATTAGTAAAATACTGCCTAGGTTTGTTTCTGAGCACTGAAAAGCAATGATCTGTACCCTTAAACATTAAAATAACACCTTGTATGCTTTTGCCCCATATCCGGTACCCTCAAATAATTCCCAGCCAAGGTTTGGGAATCGGGATTTACCAGAAGTGATTCCTAACAGGTGATCTTTGATCACTACAACCTAGAGGTGGAGAAAATTTATTAGCATAAATCTGTGACATCAAGCAGCCCAAGCACATTCAGTGCCCAGGAACAATCCTGGGCATGTTTAATTTACTAGTGCAACCATACATGCCTGCCCTGTACAATTGCCTGGAACTCAAGTTCCGTATTCATGCAATCACACTAATTGAGAAATAATTTTTCTTTCATGACTGAAAAAAATAAGGGCCGTGTTACTTGAAGTGATAAATAACTGATCGATAAAATTATGCCAAGAAAATAAAACCCTGTTAAGATGTAGCAGAAAGCATACCACTTTCCATAACAGTCTTTGCTCCTATTGGCATAATAGTATAAAAAGGACTCCTGTGATTTAGAAATAGGCAAATGTGCTGCTCTTTACAGAATGTATGTTTATGTCAGCTCATCTCTTTCATCAGCCTTTCCTCCTAAAAAGAAAGGAAAAAAAAAAAAAGAAAAAAAAAAGAACTTGTCTGGAAAATTTTGAGCTATTTGTGGTCTTTGAGCTCCAGTCATCTCTCCATCTCACTCATTCCATGGTTTCCTCCATCCAGCTTTCCCCCTTCACCACACCTTGTCCACAGCTCTCCTGCCAAGGGCAGACAACCTCTGAACTCTCTTCTGTTTCCTTCTCTGTGCCAACCATGGCTCCCTCACTGTTTTCACAATGGCATATTTTGAGAAGATGTGAAGGGAGTTGCTCGATCCTCCCTGAAGTCTGATCATCCAAATTGGAAAGGGACCAACTGTGCATCAAGTGTCACTGTAACTATGCTGGGGTTGCACAGCTCAGCCTCTTGCTGCTACAGTGACAGCAACGAGCTTTTTACGCTCCATTATAGATTTCTGTGAGCATATACAGACAGCTCCCAAACTATTTCACCTCACTGAATTTTCATCTCCTTTTCCTTCTACTTTTTTTCCACATACTTTCTTCCTTTCTTTCAAAGCACTTTTACAAAAATACATAATAATGTGGATGACATATTGACATTTTCTAAGGGTTTATGACTCAGACAAAACCTCTACAGTCACTGTTTCTTGTCTTGACATAGTCACAGGAAACAGCTCAGTTCCTGAAAGCAGAAGAGGCATGGTGGTGTTAGCATCCAAGAAGGAATCACAGAGGCAGGTGTACAGATGGAGGAAAACACCACCCTGAACACAATCTAGCGACAACAGTCCAAGACAAAAAATCTACAAAATTTATTCTGTCTGTGGCATGGCCTGAGAGGAGTTCGGAACTCTCTCCTGCAGAGTGATTTTCTGCATCATGTTACAGTGAACAGAGGTCTGAACAGTTTTTGAAAATCAAAGAGATTGAATTGCATTTACCTGAGTCTACCATATGCTTAAGCCAAATTAATGCATTCTGTGGAAATTTAGTTAATCTCTGCACTGAACTACAATTCCCTCTGCTCTATTCCATTTCCCCACTGTAATGAGTCAGTGTAACCCCTGACTAAAATGTAGTGCAGGAGATATAGTCAAGGTAGAGACCAACACATTCAAGAGAAGAGGAGTGAGTAATTTAGAATTACAATTTGCACTACCCTGTCACAACTCAGAGGAGCATAGTTAAGCTGTCACTTCCTGCTAAAGCCTTGTTTCTTGACATATTTAAATGGATGAAAACTTGCAGAGTTCCTCACATCCACTTTTAGTCTCTATTTTGGCTTTTCATTGCGATTCAGGATGGAAATGGTATCCGAGCAGTGGAAGGACCTGCAGGATGGGCTCATATATGAGCGTCCCTGCTTCCTGGGGTTAGCCTACATGGTGTAGAGCAACTGCTGCTTGGTCAAGGAGTAACCCTAAGTGCTAATATCCAAATCACTTAAGTGATGCTCTAAAAGTGATAATTCAGTGGTTTCACATAAAAACTTTATGTTACTTTATATCTGTTCTCAAAGCTTTAAGAGATTAAAGATGATGCATATTCTTCATATGCATTGTCTTTAGTGAAGTCGTGTGGCATGTGTTAGTAGTATCATCCAGGACTGTTGTCACATTCCCACTTGCTTCAGCAGGTGTTGTCAGAGCTGTACAAATGTTGGCAGAAGGCTCATCGAGCCAAGAATTTACTTCTAAAATTTTATCTTTTTCTTCTTATTTGTGATTTCTCATTTTTGAAAGAACAGTATTTGCTCTTCCATCATACAAAGTTCCTTTTTTTTCTTTTTTTTTAAGATCCAGGAAGCTTCTTACTGGATTTTGATGAGATCAAACTTTCTCCAGAGCTCTGAAATTGGTTGTCACGGTAGGATCTTATTCAGAAATATGCAAATGTATAAATTCAGCTTTGCTTTCAGTGTGGTTGTGTGTGCGCCAGTAGAATTCCATTTTTCAAGCACCTCTCTCATAATCTAGACACACCAGTCAGCATGTTTATCTGAAAAACAGATTAAGTAGCCTCTCTAGTATACTTCAAGTATTAAAAACTAAGTAAAAATGAAAGATTCTTAGAGGCAGTTACTTCAATTGAATCCCAAGAAAACCTATCCCATCCATGCCAAGAAATAAAATGTTTACTGTTGTGTTTCAAGCACAAAGTTATTTTTTCACTTTTTAAATTTTTTTTTCCTTGTTTTCTTTGTTTTCAGACAAGCCAAAAATCATTGTTGTAAGTCACCAGCTCACAGAACAGGACCCAGAATGATATTGATGAAGTCAATGGGACCCTCAGAGACTAGTCTCTGGAGTTGACTAGATGAGTTACTAAAATTGCATTAGATTTTTGAGCTGAAAGTGACATGTATTTAGATAAGTGTAATAGTTTTAAATAGTACATCATGTATCGATACAGTACCGAAATGGAAACAAGAGAAAAAGTCAAGAGTGATAATACCCCATAGGACACACTTTCATATTCTGATCTGGATGACATCGATTTTGGCTTTTTGAGAATGCCATGATGACTTTATTTATGAAAGTTCTTTCTGATAGCAGTGGCTAGTTTGCATCTGGCCATAGATGTGGCTTAAAATGCCATAGCTGGTATGAAGTCATGGTGATGACTAGCTGACATAAAGTTAAGCAGTGTTTTGTTCTCTGGAAATTATCTTTGGAGGTTCCTGAGAAAGGTGCCAGTGTGAAAGCCTTCAGTACGTAAAGGAAATATGAAAAATACAGTGTAAGTGGTGTTATGTAGGAGACGACATAGGAAAAAAGCACAGTTAGAAATGCTGGCATTGTTGCATCCAGCATCGTGAGCAGATACAGGAACTGAAAGGCAGGAATTAATTAGGTATTGAGTTCTTCCAATTTCCGTTAAGAAAAAACATCGATTTTTGCTCTGTTCCTTTCTGACAGTAACTTTATAGAGAAGATAACAAAGGGCTACTGCATTTGCCATCCTTCTGCTCCTGTTCTCAAACGTAGGTTTAGCCAAATAAATCCAGAATATATTTGTCTAAATCATAGCCAAGGCTTTTCTGATTGAACACCTTGGGGTGGGGTGGAGTGGGAACCTCATGCCCCATATCTGGGCAAGCAGAGAAGGGAAGAGGCAGATGTTGCAGAGCAGCTGAGCATCAGTGACAGAGCTTGCTGGAAGGGAAAATTAAGCACTGGTCTGGGAACAAACTATAATTTTAAGAGCCTGTTCTACCGAGTCTAACTTGCTGCCTCTAGCATAGATCTGCACACAGCAGGCCCAACATGCATTCTATACTTTTCCTAGGATGGATGTGCAGTTTTGAAATTAAGATATTAATGTTTTGCATTGTGCCTGCAGTGAATAGGGGAAGCGTGCTTTTGCACTGAACTAGATATCCCACATAAAATTTCACAATGGACAATGGAAAAGAGTGGAGATTTAAGTTCATATCCCTGATAAAATGTGGGGGAGGTTACAAAAAAGAGGAGGGGAAAAGTTGTAGATTAATTCATATAAGAGGTGTTGGTTTTGAGATTAAATTAATAGTGAACTTTCTGATATTTTCAAAAGCAAAGTTGACTCTATCTTTCTAAAAACATGGAGTTATGAGGTTTGAATATAGATCTATTGTAAAGATATTGTTTCCACCTCTCAAAATCTGTCATTTTTCTCTTAAACAGCATAATGAGTTGCTTAATTTTTGTTTATTTTTCTTGAAGAAATGATCTTAGCATCATATAAAATATGTATCTCAATTTTGATGCTCAGCTTCATGCCACTAAGGTTTATATGCACTTAGTTCACTGAAAAACACAAAAAACACCCCTTATAAAATAATAAGATATTAGATTCCAGCCCAAGGTGAACTCCTCATCCTTCCTCACATGAAAGCCACCAACACTTGCAGTATGTCTCAGCACATCTCGTATGAAACTTAATTCTCAGATCCAGTTCATTAGCTAGATAATTGAGAGACTGAAAACAGAGTTTCTGTGGGTCTGAGGACACCAGGAACAGCTCAGTTCCCAATACTTTTCTCAACAGGTTTCTATATGTGGGCTGTAATGACTGAATCAATGTGTTACAGGACGGACATCAGGATGTTAAAATATTGCTTTATCATACTTAATTTGCAATGCTTTTCCTTTTCTGTCAGCACAGTTAAGATGACATCGTGCAGTGATTTAGTCACGAACAAAATGTTTTCAGGCCTTTTCCCACAGGTTTTTTATGAAAGGAATAATGAAAGTTCAATCATAATATTTTATATATAAATACAGCTAATTTATATTGTGTAGAAAGATGTGTTAAGGGCTCCGGTTCTTGGACTTCTACTGTTACAAAGGAAAACATCTATAATTAAGCTTATACCATAAAGGATTTTCTTATTGAATTTTCCTTTTGACATGATTGATTTCTGTATTGACTCTAGGAAATGGAAACCAGTAAGCAGACTCTGACATAAAAGAAATATTTGGGCTCTGCAGTCATGCCATTTACTACAGTAAGAGCCAAACTAGAATGCGAATCGCCACCAGCTTCTTCTGCATATGCAAATGCGTTTTTTTCCTCAGGGTCATAGCTGCATCCTCTTTGAGGAGGGTAAATAAACACAGCTACTGATTCATCTGTCACTGCTGTGGGGGAGGGTGGGAGGGAATTTGTACATAATTAGGATACCTGGCCCAGAATTTTGGCCTAGAAAACATTAGCGTATAACATGTCGGAACACTAAAGCCTCCCTCTGCTCTTTCACGTGGAATAAACATGAGAACAACCTGCAGGTGAGTGGATTTCTGTGCCAACCTGAAATAAGCATTGGCTCTGCTCCTGTTGCTGTTATTCACTGCTCCAGATGACCAGTGATACTGATGTTGCTGTTCATCTGTGTTGAGCAGCAGTACTACTGTGTGTCAGATGCGCTATAGGTCATAAAATTGCAAAGTGATGGTGGTGACGTTCCAAGTGAATTTTTACCTACTGTATAATTTCATAAAACAATAAACACAAATCTCCTGCATTCATCCTGCAGCACAGTTAATTTGCAGAGCATCAGGTGAAAAATCACTGCAAGTTGCTCACCTAATAATAATAACGGTCAGCCAGAATTGCTAATAAATCAGGCTTAGACACTCTGAGACAGTCTATCTAGATTATTTATTTTTTCATTACATGGCTTGATTTCGCAATTTATTATTCCTTTTATTATTTACATTCTACTGGTGCCCATGTTTTGCTCTGTTATGGCCCAAATTAGGCAGAAGATGCGCATCCCTGCCCCAGGGATCCCACACCAGCTGTCACGACCCAGTCCATGCTTTGTTCAGTTGTAAATCCTGCTCAGCGATGGCAGCTCCAGCCATCTTCCCCCAGCTTGATCCCACAAGCACATGGCACGGGGACCACACATGAAGGCAGAAGCCTGGAGGAGCAGGTATAAATGCTGTGCTGCACCTGGACGCAGTGAGGCTGCCCCTGGTGGGGCAGGAGTTTGGCTCCCAAAGACACTTCAAAAGGCTTCTCATAGCAGCATGGTAGTGGCTGGGTTTGGGTAGGCATTTTTCAGCTGAGAAAACCACGGCAAGATGTGGAGCGAAATGCCAGTCATTTCTGTATCTCTGAATTCATAATGTGCAGAATGAAACGTTAACATGTAACATTTCACTGTTGAAAAAGATGAAAAGAGGCTATTTTCAAATTCCCCAAATGACACGAGTTCTGCAATTAGAAGTAAAGGAACTTCAAAGTCTCCTAAAAATGCTACAATAAGTGTCGTAATGCCTCCAGGGGAGAAAGGCAATAAAGCTGTCATGAGACGCGGATCTTGCTTTGCCTTCCATTTTGTTTCTGGGCTGAGCAGCTGTCTGCACAGCAAATACTTGCACACACAGTCATGGCTCCCCTCAGCCTTGGGTGTCACAGAGATCTTCCCTCTCTCTTCTTTCCTCACTGGAAATAAAATAGGCATTGCTGCTTTCACTAACAGCATGAGGTCTAGCAACAAAGCTGGGACAGACCATGGAGGGAACAATCTATGAAATGTCTTTGGAGACTCACTCCCCCTACCTTTATCTGACAGTACTCAAGATCGCTATTTTCCAACTGTACCTAAGCTCTTATTTTTCCAGGCTTTTTGTGCAGATAGACTAAATGGAAATAATTGATTTGTGAGGAAAGGTTTTAGTTTTGGTGCACCAAGAGGCTTGTAATAAGAACATTAGCACACTTATTAAAATGTCTTGTTTGCTCATGCCCTGGGATTTAGACAGGGGTATTGCATTTTCTTTTTTTTTTTCCAAAGGAATCTAAATAAAAAGCTAATAGCCAATTTCTGAGCATGGCTGACTAGATGGGAATGTGCTAACATTAATGTATTCTCATTAGAGAAATTTTATCCTGCCCTGGTCAGCAAAGAAGACATTTGTCCATAGATAACACTCGGTTTAAAATTGCAACCAGCTCCAGCAGCCAAGGTTGCTGCTCCCCACTGCACTGTCAGAAGTTTCTGCTGACAAATCTGCCAATCCTCGGTGAACCACTGGAGCCAAGAGGCAACATTGAGCTGCCAAGTCCTATCCCCTTTCCTACTGGTATTGGGGATTTGACCAGTGGTTCCCCAGCTGGTCATCGTGGACTTCACCAGACCCATCTGGAACCTGCCCTGAACCTGTTCCCAGGGAGTGGGAAGACTGAAGGACTCTTTCATGTTTTTCCTCTCATCCTCATGTCACAGCACAGTGTCCAGTGGAGTCCTGCCTTAGGATGACACCCATGTGCAGGCGAACCAACGAGCAACATATTACAGTGTTCTGCAGAGCATTTGGAGCCTGCATCCCAACTTTCTCCAGCCTTTCTCTTTGTGGATTAACTGTGTGACTGGAATGTCTGCACAGCCACCACATGAGAAAAAATGAGTTGAAACTCAGTGCCAGCCTGGCTCGCAGCTAAGCAGAGGGCCTGGCTCCTTATTAATGGGTTTCCACGAGGACTCAGCATGTAATGCTCAGCTCCAGGGGACCACGGAACAGCGACCTGGATGATACATTGCAGTTTTGCACCAGGCGGGAGGCAATAATTGGGTGCACCCTCCCTGTGAGCAAGGCAGCTGCAAAGATCCACACCTTGAAGTCTTAGCAGCTTTTCCACAGTTAGAAGAGATTATGTAAACCCTGAGCCAAAGCCGCCAACATCTATTTCTTTTGGAGCAGAAGGCTGAAATCGGAATGGTGAAATGTTCCAGATTCAGCAACCATAAATACAGGGATGGCATGAGCAGTAAAATTAATAGCAGGTTTTCATTAGAGTGCTGCTTCCCTGTAAAATGACAAGAACAGAAAAATCTCCCCATAAATGCATACACATTCCTAATTCCTAAACTGCCTAGAAGAGAAAGAAGAAAGGCACTCTGGATTGCCTCAGCCATTGAAAGACATTTTGGCACTCAAACCTCTTCATTCCAGCTGGGTAGCTGCTGGGGGCTTTGAGATGGTCTCCTTGGTAGAGGGAGTGGGGCAGATGGCTTCAGTGCCTGGGGCATGTGTGCCCCCTTTGCAGTCACCCTTCTCCAGCTCTCCTGTCGAGTGGTCCATGTAGAAACAATTCTGCCTGCCTCTTCCATGTTACTTAAGTATCTGTTCAAAGTTAAGCTTTCAAGTAGTTTCTACATAAACTGGAAGCTGACAGTTTTGTGTGCAAGTAATTACACAATAGCTTGATGCTTTGCATGGCCTCTAAGCACTTCTATAATTAAAATAAATCAGTAGATATATTTACTGTAAATGTTGAAAATCTGCAAAGTAAAAATAAAATAACGGTGAACTTAATGTACGACATAAATTTGGAAATATGCCACTTCATGTCAAAGTATAAATAAAAGCATCTATGCAAAATGCAAAGACTATTGGAAATTCTGAGCAATGATGTTCAGATATAGCTGAACAGCAGTTTAAATTATATTATTTACAGGATGTGTTTCCCGTAGCATCAAGAAAAGAAATGTAAACCCATCAAGGAAATCATAAATATTTTGGATTTGCCTCTAGTAAATCATGACAGAGCTGAAATACTATAACAGTTGCTCACCATGCATGATTTACTTTGCTGGGGAGAAAACAGTATATGCCAAGTTGTTTATCCTGGGCAGCTGTTTTGGAAAGTCACTGAGAGAGCAAAGGTTATCCTACCTTTCATTTGCACTACAGTTTGAGGAGAAGTTTGTTCCTCCCTTCTGCATAATCAGTCTATATCCAGTATTGGACTATAAAAACAAAAAGGGAAGAAGGAAAGCTTTAGAGAAGTTGTGCAAACTGCAGGGTGAAGCATTTCCCTGAGATAATCACAGATATCTGCAGAAAACCCTTTTGGAGGTCTGTTATGCTTTGTTACAATGATGGCAATGCCTCTGTGCATTTCAGTGTAACACTTCATTTGATATTTCTCAAGCGCCTCAGCTGCCATTATTCATTTACCTCAGTGGAGCAAAGCCAGTTTACATCATACAAGGATCTGGCACATGGCTCTCAGAGTTGTTCAAGCCTTTTTCTGTGGTGTTAGTAAACGCAGACAACTTCCTTAAGGATGGAACATTGGGTACTTCTGTTGGCAAACCATCACAGAAGTATTTAAGAGTCTGTTGGCATAAAACACTAAATTACAGAAAACTAAAAAAAAAACCCACAAGCAAAGAGATATATGGGCACAGACACACACCAGATTAAAAAACATTAAATATAAAATATATAAAAGGTGGGCATACAGAAACATGGGCAAAACATCCATATTCCAAACTGACAGAGAATTGTGACTTTGTCCTGTGATACCAGAAGTATGATAGACATGGGGATGTAAGTAGAAAATGTTCCGGGTGTATGGAATTTGTGTCCTTCCATCTCCCAACTGTTGCTATTGGGGAACTAACTTCTTTAGTTTTACAGAAAATACATGGAGTTTTATGGAAGTTCTTTTTATTTATTTCTACTGCAAGGCTGTGAAAGCTAGCAAGCCCAAAAAAAAAAAAAAAGTGCTGCTGATGATAACTTATTAAAAAAAAAGGAAGCATATTAACATTTCAAACATGTTAAATGAAAAGAAAACAAAACCACAAAGACCTCTGGGTAAATCCACAGCTGGTGTTAAGTAGCAGAGTGTCACTGAGGTGTAGAACATCTTCTTCTAGTTCAAAGAGAAATTAATTCAGTGAGGCTCTGTAGTTTTATGTCATGTAGGTCAGACCGGATGAGCACTGTGGTACCCTGTGGTTTTATATATAGACTACAGAAAGTGGCCAAGCTCATCTCCTTTCGTTAAGTAGCATCATTTATTCCCACCACTGAAACAGAATCCTGGACTAAACGGACCATTGATCTGACCCCGTAAGGTATTCCTTATGTTTTTATAATCTTATCTATAAATCTTCGCCAACTGATACAGGAAAAGTTCAGGCCTATGCTTATGAAATATTTATCAAAATGTCTACCTAGGCTGTATCCTTCCTCTTGTATTCCAGTTCTTCCTTTGCCTATATTTATTTGTTCTGCTCTTCACTTAAGTTATAAGTTCCCCAAGGAAGGATGTATCTTCCATGTGCTTCCGGCAGCATGACTAATACACTTTTGAGTAATAAAACAGAGTAATAAAGGTATTGCATTCTCCAGGGCCACCTATTTTACTTCCTATGCTTCAGAATTCCCCAATTTTGAGTCAAGAAAACCAGTGGGAAAAGAAGTACTTGTCAGAAGAAGTAAACACAGGCAGCATAACCATCCCAGTTGTGCTGGGGGTGGTTTGGCAGATTGTTGACTGTAGCTTCAACAGGTCAGGGCCTTAAAACTCGTTTTCCTCTCTAGGAGACAAATTCAGAAGGTGCCTGTCTCTAGTTGATGAAAAACATGATCATCAACAGGTTTTGTCTATATTGAAGTCAATATGGTTTTGAAATGATCCAAGCCTACTTGGCAGAGAGTATATGTGTGATAGCCAGCTGGAGAAAACTCCAGCCTAGACCACTGACAGAAATCACCCAAAACACTGCAAGCAGATTTCTACCAATGGCATTACCAGCACTCATTTAGCATTAATAGAGGCTTAAAGATGCGTAAAATAGAGAAGGAATGGAGCAGCTAATTAACAAGGCACAGTTATATTTAGTGACCTGTGTAAGCCCTAGATTTTCTGGACTGGAAAGAAAAATTAAAATCATTAAAAAATAGGAACACACTTATAGACCTTTTTCTCCAAATATCTCAGAACATGTCTTGCTTACATAGGCAACACTCCATCAGCAATGTGTTGGTGTTGAGACTTGCAGTGTTGGAGCAAGGCTGAGCTGGTGTTGCCCCTGAGACTTCCCCCAGCAGGGCACTGAGTAATCTCTGAGCAACAACTCACAGAGGCAGCAACTCTCACGTGTGGGAGATACATGTGTGCCCAAGAACTGGGCTGTCAAAGAACTGGTAGAGAGAGCACTGGCTGTTGGGTGACCTGTGGATGGCATTTCACTGCTGCTCCTGTTCCAGTCTTGCTAATGTCTAGGACATAACACATCCATAGGCACAGTCATTCCCTGCACATCTGTGACATTCAGGCAATAAAACAGCCACAATTCACCAGCCTTTGGCTCAGGCGTGACTTACAAACTCTAGCAATTATCTCAAATTAGGGTTTGGGGTTGGGACGTCCCTGGTTAAGCATGCTGAGTTACAGAAGCTGAAGGGTTCCTACAGACAAGTTCTCCAGAGACGGTGTCCCAGTTTTCCACCTGCCTCTCATGACATATTACAAGCCTGGTAGAGCAATAAACAGAAGGCTTCATGTCACAGTCCAGCATAACAGCTCAGAAGACCAAGTAGCTGGCACACCAGGACTCATCTGATGCAGTAGGAGGACAGGAGCCTCTAGAAGAAAGAGTCTGGGAAATAACCATTTAAAGTACTCCAGCCCAGTTTGCAGCTCACATCAGAATCCCAGACACCATCTGCTTTCTGCTGTGCCTAATATTTGCTGAACCAAGTCATCTACTTGCAGTAGGGCTCTGCAAGCCATCATTTCCCCTGAGGTTTTAAAAACTGATAAACTAGTATTAGATAGAACAGCATTAGATTAGGGAAATACAATCTCATGCTTCAGGGCATGTGCCAACTTAAAGCCTGAACAGGTAGGTAGGAAGGAAGCTGAGCTGTGAGCATGGTGGGCCATAAGTATTGCAAGCCTTCTCCTTAAACACCTAGTACTAGGTGCTGTCTTGAGACAAGAGGCTGGATGAGAGAGATAAATTCTGATCTGATAGCTACTTTTCTCATTGTTTTTACCCAGTCTTATGACGTTAGACTAGATCTATTTTGCTGTTTCTTGACTTCTTATAGGTTATGTAGAATAATGCAAACAACGGCACTATACACTGATAAAAATGCAAGATAAGAAATAATCATGTAAGCAGTTTCCAGAAAGAACCCTTGAGATGTGCTAGCAAACTACTGTGTATCTGAGTGCTCCCACAGCAAATACAACACGTGGCACTTAGAGCTATTGCAATGCTAATCGGTGTCCCCAGGTAAATACAATATGCCCAAAAAGGCGCTGTGCAAAATAATTTTGATCTTCATTCAACATGAATGCCAAAATAGCTTTGTGCATGAAAGCAGTGCGAAGAAAGATGGGCAAAGGACTTCCAAGTAAGTATGAATGTGGATCTTTTTATGTCCAGTTTCCTAGTTAGTTGGAAGGGCCTTGCCGTATTATACAGCACTGGATTTCTTCTACAGTTCCTGCTGTAATAATACCCATGAGCTGTGTACATCTACATATGTATATCATTCAGGCAATATTCCTTCAATGTAATGTGGGTTATGCCTCTTGGGGATACTACACATAGCAAAGAGCTCCACAATTCAAAAACAGCTAAAAGGCTATTTAGCACATATTACCTGTCTTCATTTCTATGTTACACTCATTTCTGGCAAAATTAGGGGAATCAATTTATTTTTCCCTGGAGTATCCTCTAAAATTATAGGAGTTTTCATGATCTGTACTTTCTCCCTACACTTCTTTTTGTTCAATTGGTGAGGTGAACAGACAAAAATGAAAATGGATTTGGGCTACACTGATTTTCTCCAAACATCACAGTAAAGTAACCAGTTACCTGAGTAAGTGGCCAAAAACTGTGACATTATCCATTTACTGCAGAAACAGATTAGTTCAAAAGCATTTAAAAATCATCATATTTTCACAGACATTTAAGAGCTGGAATAAATACACAGCTTTGCTGTAACTTAGTTTAAGACTCATGTAACAATGTTAACCAGGCTAAATTTGATTATTAGGGTTGAACTCAGCTGATAGATCTGCACCTTCCATATAGATTTAGCAAACACCCCGTTGGTCTGCACCTCTCTAAATTCACTCTCTGTCTGAACATTGATGAATTTAATGCTCCTAGACTACTTGTGGTGGTAAGAGTATTGATGTCAATTTTGCCTTGCAAGTACAGCAAGTCACTGATTCATAAATAAAAAAATGAATAAATAAATAAATAATGTTACAATTCACAGCCAGCCCCTGCAGGAAATTGTTGCCCACTTGGAACATCCCCCATGCACCAACAGCTGCTCTGGCCTTTGCCACATGAGGAGGTGGAGATATCCCCTGGCAGAAACTGCTGTGGGTGCAAAAGGGCAGAAAGTGTCACCAGCTGAGGGAGGAAGGAAGGGAACTGCCAATAGTCAGGCTGGAACTAAAGAGGGAGTTTCTATTCCAGCATCAGCATATGTACTTTAGGAAGGGCCTGCCATCTCCCTTCGTCTTACTGCTTTCATCTGACTTCTTCTGTCATGCTAAACATCTAATAACTACATGGTCATTCTCAGAGGGACAGAGTAACAGAGACAGTGTACAGAGACTGCAAGGAAGAACACTAAGCCTTTAATAAAAATGTGTAGTAAATCAAAAAGTGCAAACTCCTATATTCAAGTAGAGTTCGCACTGGGGACTGGGATTAAAGATGTAGTCAAGTTCTTTTTTTCNGGGGGGGGGGGGGGAAGTGGCAAGTCCAAAAGAAGTTCTTCAGACTCCTTTTTTTTTCCCATATAAGGGCAAACAAGTCTATCTAAAAGAGAGTAAGCCAAATTTCTGCTGAACTTCAAATTTTAATAAGCAGTCTTCCTTCAAATTCAATACTGAACCAATGTAGCTATATGAGTTCAGTGTTAAAGTATAATACACTGAAATACTACCATCTGCAGTCTTTCTTGACACCAAAGGTCACATTTATGAAAGATTCTACTCATACTCTCCTTTACCTGATCCACATTTCTCAATTCTGCTTTGTGAGACTTGGAGAAAATGTATTACAAGGAATGCCTAATAGCTGGGTGCAGATTAGATGATTTTTGTCTCTAAATAAAAAGTACTAGCTAATAAAATCTGTTCTCATGTCCCTTAAGAAATGTGTTCCATTATTCATTCGGGAAAGAAAAAATACTGAATGATTTCATGTCCACAGGAAATAGAAGCCTGCTTTGTCCAGTGGTAAAAGACTGTCTCCTGACAACTGAATTCAGTGAAGCAGTTTTTCTATGTTGAGGAAATGTTTCTTCTGATGCATTGCTACAAAATGTCAAAAAGGGACAACATCCATAACTAAAATGTCCAATAAAATTTGTAAATTAAATTATTTATTTTTTATTGTTGCAAAATATTTAAGATGGTTTTGACCTTTCTGAAGTAGTTTCTATGTTTGGCTGCCCTTTAACATAAATTATCTTCAAATTGAGGACATTTTGAACTAAATAATAGAATGCATCATTAAGACAATGTTGAAACAGATATAACATTAAATGGCCCATTCACTCATTCCTTCACTTACTTGCTTTCGCTCTGAACAACTGAAGTGAATCAACAAACTTTTTCATGGAAAAGACCCTGTATGAAAAGACTCCAGATGGGGTAATTAATATATAAATTAATTTGGTGTTCCAATTCAGATACTGATTGACCTGTCCACAGTTGTTAAGGAACTCCGAAATGCAAAACTTAAGTTTCATGTACCTGGCTGCATAAAAATCCTACTGCAAGGAGATCACCTCATATTGAAAAAAATCCAATGCACAGAAGTTTTCTACCTCCTCCATCTTATGTCTCACACTCTCCATCTGTCATTTTCATCTAATTACAAAAAGAAAAAGTTAAAAAGTTGCAAACATTTACTTTGTTTATTTTGTTAAAACATGTTAAAACTTATGTCTTTACATTACTATTACTGTCATCTTCATCCTTTTTCCCATAATCAAGTAAACCCTAAACTCTCTTCAGACATAATCTTATGCTTATTTAGACATCAGTCCCTTGGCCAGTGACTCTATTTATATGGCAGACATACTTTACAAATACTTTATAAATCCTTTGCACAATCAAAGTCTCAGCCTAAAAATGAGTAGTGGCTATGTTTTGTAAGAAGTGTACAAGGTTGAATAGTATTCAGTAAAATGTAGTTGTTGTCTTTGAGAAGCTGAGACTCAACATATCAATTCATAAAATACAAAGAAGACTAAGAAATTGACCTCAAAGGGCACAAGGAAAATTCTAGTACTTTAGAAAAGTAGGATTCTTTTCTATGTTGACAGTGTGAGTCTCCTTCTGTTTGAAAATCCAGTAATATTTGAGAACAGTGATCATTTCTATATCTATGACAGTTTTAGCAGTCTTCAGGATGTATGATCTTATTCTTGTAGTAATCCTTTCCTCATTTAACTACCCAAAATTCCTTTCATTCCTTTTGCTCCTTAAAAATTTTTAGTGCCTGGATCACAAAAAGCCTTTTGGTAGTTGATTCCCAGAGTCGTATTTAACCTGTTGATTTCAGCTGCAGAATCTGGCCTTTATTGCCTGAAAGATTTCATTACTTGCATTATGATGTCCTACAGTTGGGATTGGCCACTGTTCACAACAGAAAGGGATTTTTTTTTTCTTTTCAACATACTAGGACATTTCTGAATACTTTGTTCTGCCTTGTACCTCCAGTAGTTAACAATTTGAAGTGTATGTGTATAATTAATAGTGTCAAAAACAAGGAAAGACATATGGTTTTCTTCTTCCTATAGAAATGAAAGCTTTAACTTCTGAAAGAAAATGCCAGACAGTAGGAATGCCCTTTGCTTGTTACCTTGATAGTCAGGAGACATGAATAGTATTATTGATGCATAATCACAAAAGACTGGAGGCTTATAACTGTTTCTGTGTGATTAAAGACCTGCAGGAGATCCTTGGTGACAATAGGCTCAGGGTGTTTCTGATAAAAGGGAGTAGAAATGAAAACTGACCTTTCCTGTCATAAATGAGACTTTGCAACAACTTTGGGGCTCAATTTCCCTGCAACTGAATCTTTTGTCTTTCCACCTCACAATTCCATACCTTTGGATGCCTTGTTTCATATTACTATGCCAGAGTGTACAGTTTAATCATTGAAATTTTTTGCATCTCAAGAGAAACCTAACCTTTTCTTTCTACCACCAGTCTTTCTGACAAAAAGGATGTTCTTCTATTCCTGCCTTTCCTTTCCCTCAGATATCTGTGCTATGCCCTCCCTCCCCCTGTTGCCAGAGTGTTCATGAAGTTCAAAAGAGCCTGGAAAAGACAAACTGAATAGCTGCATTTTTCTTGGGTGAGTTTTCCCTTCACTCCTCAGCATAGCCACCAAAGTAGCCCTGATGGCATCAGGCAGAGCACGGCATTGGAATCACTCAGATGGTTCCTGAGCTGGTAGTGGCAGCGTGTTGTAGCCTGGGAGCATCCCAGATACCACTTCAAGCACAAATACTCACTAGAAGTTGCCACCAGAAGGCCAGAGTGAGAAAAACACCAAAGGAATTGTTCGGCTGCAGTTTACCACATACAGATATACCTGTACACTTTCTGAGCTTAAGGAAAGTAGACTATCATTTTTGTTCTCTGCAGAAAATAATGGACAAGTAGTAATTTTGACAGACAGAGGTGCTGTGATAGGACATAAAATCAGAGTCTTTATTTCGTTGACACTGTTTTCATTTGTCCTTGCTCCTTTTGCTCTTCACAAATTGCACAAAATTGTAATAATAATGATCATTGGTAAAGTATTTCAAGGATTAATGGTGCTGAGTATTGCCCTAATTTAATAAGTAGACAGGCCAGGATTTTTCAGCTAGGATACAGCATGGTAATTGTGCCACAGACACCTTTAAACTCCCCTGGCTTTAGTCTGCATTTTGCTCCTAACCTCAGAAATGTAGTGCAGTGACTGGAGTAACCCAATCTCTACTTTATATAATTTCATTGCTCAATGTATAAACAACTGTATCAAATCAGAAACCCTGGTATAGTTGCCCTAATGGACTAATTTAACCTTTCTCTTAGACAGATATCTCAAAACATCACTAAAACTACCCTCGTTCCCATGCCCTTAACCATCTCCTTTTTTTACCTCTTTTGATTTTCTTGCTGAGCTAACGTTGACATCAAAAACTTTCCACTTATGAACTCTAATGTGAAGTGCTCCATAGGTTTTCTTGATAAAGCTTCTGGGTCACAGTTTTGGTCATTTCACTTGCTCCAAGAAGCGAAAGCCTCATAAATCTCTGGTGGCATAGTCACCATCTTGTGGCCTGCAATGGCCAGAGGTTGAAGTCCACTTAATTTCCTCTGTGCTTCACCACTGGTCATTGTGGAGGAAGATAATGGACTTATTCTAAAAAATAAAGTAAGAATTCCAAAATTTAAACTTCTATATTCCATTCCTGCTGGACTGCAAAGGCAGCAACATTCCCTGAGATGAATAGCAGAAGACAGTGTAACAAATTAATACAAATGAAGTCATTGCTGAGCGACTCCATCTGCTTTGGAAATGAGGCTCGGACTTTCCAAAATGTGGCTGTGATCCAGATAATTAGGCTTAACTCCAAATGAAGCCACACAGGTAACTTATAGCTTCATTAACTCTCCTCGGGAAGGCAGGCATCCAAGAACTAACCTTAATAGAGCAGCATATGATCCATTGACAATCTGTTTGATATTAAAATATGAACTTTGTTTTTACTATGTTACATGAGTATTAGGCCAATAACATATGCAGAGCAAAATGTTAGGGATTGGACATGTTCTTGTATTTTGCATTACACGCCAGTCACTACATCCAGAGAACTGGGATCATAATTTTTTGTTTATAAGGTTTAATCAAAATACATTAATAATCTACAAAACCTAAGCAAGGCACATAAGGTGTCTGCAAGTGTCTTTCCTCTGAAATCAACAGGAGGATTATTAGGTAATAACAAATGTTATTCATCTTCATAATGGCTAAATGACAGCCTGCTTAAAAATAACAAATGACTAGTCTTCATCAACTCTTACAGGGTGAATATGACCTTCACGTACTTTAAGCAAACAAGTCGTCTTTTCAAAGACTTCCCTAGTCCTTTAATTGATAATGATGAGATGCTTTATCTGTGAGAGAAAAAGAAGAGCTCTAGTTATACCATTTATTTTAGTCGTGGAAGCATTTTATATAGCCTTCTGTCAGAAAATATACTGAGATATAATACTGATTTTTTCATCAATAATAAATTAATGCATAATTAAAGTGGTTAGTGATGTGCATAATGAACTCCTGTGGGATGTTTCCCCTTAATGTTTATCAGTCTTCTGTCTGATTTTTTGCTGTTGACATGATGCTGCCTTAATGCAACAGAACTGGAAAAAATTGGACTGAAAGAAACCTCAAGAAGTTCTTCCATATATCTGTCTGTTCCCTCCCTGGCAAAAATCTCTCTTACAGCTTCTTGAAAACTGCCAGTGTTGACAATTCCATCCCCAGGAAAACCACTTCCAATCTTTGCTGCCAGAAATATTTTCATAAAATCTAATCTGAATGTGCCTTGTTGTTATTTAAGCCCAAGTGGGTTGCAGAATACACCCTGGAGTTTCCAAACTGAAGGTCTTCCACAGAATTAGTCTCACCTTCTAACAAAGTTTCTTTGAGCCTGAAAAGAATAAAGCATGTGCAACAGCTTACATATATCAGTGGTCAGACTGACAAGGATGGAACTGTAACACAGTCAAAACAGACCTTCTGTCTAGCAGAATCCTTGTACAAAGACTTTTTTTGTCATTTAGGTAGTTTTGTCAATTTAAGTTGCTCTGATCCCTGCTAATAACGGTTTTCAAGAGTTCTGGCCTTTTGCAGATACCAACAGCCATAAATTTATCTGTGTCTCTGTGGCTGTGTATCTGTGTTAAAGTAATGCACAGTGGTTATACCTTCTAGTGAGGTAAATTAGGGTGCTCTTTTGTAAGCACTATCTACAGTTAAAGCAAAAAACACAGTAAGTACCACGCTTGCTTCTGCAGCCTGAAAGATGCTGCCTTTGCCAAGTCACAGCCATATCGAACTCATTTGCCATAAAATTTACACCCACAGGAACTGAGATGAGGTGGAATTAGCAGCTTTTTCCTACCTCTTGTTTCTCTCACAGCACTGTGGGTGTTGCAAACAAAATTTCTTTTGCCAAATATGCTCAAAGCAGAGAAAAAGTGATACTACATTGGTGGAGATCATTTTAGCAATCTTAGACTATTATTTGGACTGAGGAGTTCTGTGCATTAGAAGGGCTATTTTATCCATGCTTCATAAAAAGCAATTCAATATTAAAAAAAAGTGTATTATTGGTTTTGCTTAGTCTCATATTAATTATAGCAGAACATAATGCTCTATGTCAAAACTCTGTTGTTCATTTTAAGGGAAAACAGTGATTCACATCAGTCCACCTCACCCTGGTATGCTCTAGTGTCTGGCAAATCAGTGTTCCTGCAAATCAGTGTGTAGTTATTCATTGCTAACTTTTCCTTATTCAGGCACAAAATGCAGGAATTGATTTTTTTTTTAACATGCTTATTTAATAATCTCCATAAGTCATCTAATAACTGAATAAATACTGTCAGAACCAAAAGTAAATTTTCTCTTTTTTTTTTTCCCTGGGCTATATGTATGTCAAAATGCATAATTGTGTCAGAGATGTGCACACACACATATTAATAGAATGTTTCTTATAAATACATATATTATAAATTTATTCTGATAATCTTGCATTTTGCTAAAAATGTGACAAAAATTAACTGAGGACTGTTCATTAGATTTTATTAATAACTTTCTCGTTATCTGATTCAAGCTAACTAGGTACAGCGGTGGAAGGCAGATGGTTTGATGTTCTCAGTCAACACATGGTCTATGTCTAAAACTATTATTTGCTGTATAAGGAACATACCAGTTGTACCTTCAGCCTTAATGACATGATTTATTGAAGTAATCAGGATCATATCTTAGAATATCAGTGCTTTCCTATTTGTGACAAATTTGAGAAAATCTGGAGACTGAGGATGAGCAAGTTGAAAGGGAGCATCATCTGAGATTTTCCCTTCTGGGCTTTTTTCTTCCAACTCACTCCCCTTTTCAGGAATATTTGCAATCAAACTACCTGTGTTTTCTATATTTCTGGCTTGTGTCAAGATTTTATGCCCATTAGTCTTCTGTATGAAATTATAGAACTATCAATGTGTTTTTAGTCTGAAAGCTTTGCTTTTCTTGTTGTAATTGTGAATTACCGAGTGGCAGGTAGTATTGAACAGGAGCCTGTTTTCCTAATATTTCTCCAAGGCCAGTCATTTGTTAAATAAACTGCTAACAGTATAAAACTAATGTTATTCACCTCTCCACATATCATTTATTGGCGGCAAGATGACTATAGGACAAAGACTGCAACATTAGTAACTACAGAGTCACAAGCTGAGGTGTAGCATGCCAGACTTCATTTGCTGGTTTGCGCAGAGGATTCCATATTTGGAAGAGCTGTGAAAGCCAGGGGTATGCATTTTGTGACCAGACAGGTCTGGAGAGACTGCAACACCATAGATGGCCAAAATGTGGGGAGTTCCTGCTCTGTGTCAGTGGGCATAGGTTTGGTCATTTCCTTGGGCTCTTTCCAGCGAGGTCCAGGCAGCTATGGGATGCTGCACGACCTTGTTGTGGCTGCAGGCTGAACAGTGATGAACCTGCTGTGTCTTGGCTAGAAAGTGAAGGGGCAAGACAATTTTGGGAAGTGAGGAGTCTCAGCTTGTCCCATCAGGTCCCCAGGACAGCACTGGGAGACAAGTGAGTGTCAGGCATTAATGCTGAAACACAGCAGGCACGAGGCAGGAGCAATGAACACCATCCCTGTCCGTCTGCAACTCAAGTTCACTCCAGTTTGTTTCTGTTTTGCACAGGGCTGGTGACAGTCACATTTGAGCTCTCAGCAGACAAATTATTCTGGCCTATCACATTCCCCTCCAGTTTCCTGCCCTAATGTTTTTTGCTGTTGCCCTGCAGCCATCTAAGGATGGACCAGTTTTCACGCCAGAAAGGGCTGCATTTTGGTAAAGGATGCAGTGTGTGTTGTAATTTGAAATCAATGGTGCACAAGGGAGTGAGGAAATGGCACTACATAAATCAGTCAGCTATCGATATTATGCTTGTTGCTTAATAGCATAATTTTAAAAGAAAGTTGTCTGCAGACATTTACCTTTAGTGTCTAGGCAATTGTTTAAAACAAAAGGTTGTAAGAGAGCTTGAGGTTTTCCAAGATCAGGTGAGTAGTCCTCAGCATTTTTTGTTAGGTTTATAGAGGCAGGCAGAGAAGTATTTGTTTTCTTATTTTAGGATTCATAGAAGATTTTGTTTTAAAGAACAGTGTATTTCCATATTGTAAGGCAGAAGGGTTCAAGTGATTTCTGTGGCTCGATAGAAGATCATACTTGGACCTAGCAAGATAGAAAACATAGGTCTAAGTACAATGAAGTCACAAGAATTTGAGCAAAGTTTGATGAGTACCTCCCATATGAAAAGCCATATGTAGATATTATAATGCAAATATCATCATTAATTGCAGTTCTTAACAGAAGTATTTAAATGAGCACAGTAAGCTGCTGAAAAGATTCCCAGTCTCATTGAACCAAATCTTGTTGATTATAGGTATTCTTGATTCAGTCCATTGGGAGCATTTCCAAACTGAGCCCTCCAGAAACATGTCTGTGTATTGCCTACCTCCAGTGAAAAAAGCTACAAAAGCTATAGATTTTGTCCCCAGATGCACCTGGTATTTTAAGAAAGGAAAATTGCACAAGTCCATACCAATACCAGTGCACACGATATAAACTGCAAGAGCTGGGATTTTGATGATTAGCAGCCTTTCTAGAGCTAATCAGCCCAAGAGAACTGTATTACATAGAACTCATTTAAAGACAGATCTATTGAAAAATACTTTTCAATGAATAAAAAAGTATTACATTTCCAATGAACCTTCTTTATTACCATGCCACTTGAAACAGGTTTTTAAATGGACCTCTATTATGCCAGCACAGTAAGGTGTAAGAGCAAATGTCTGCTTTAAATGGCTGATTTGTCAATGCAGTTCTTGTTTGCACAGTTCTTCTACAAATCAGATAGATATCTGTTAACCTAATTTATGCCTGCCATTTAAGGGCATTTCAGAAAATGAGGCCCATCTGCAAGTTTTTTCTATGTTTAGACGCCTTATAATCTTTCTTATATCTGTCCATAGATATGGGGCCAGTGAAAGGAGCTAAAATCTAATGATCTGTGATAAAACCATAGAATCATAGAATGATTTGGGTTGAAAGAGATGTTAAAGATCATGTAGTACTAATCCCTCTGCCATTCTATGATTCTATGGCTCATGCTGACTGGAAGTACAAAATGTACCTCAGATCTTTCAAAAGCTTCCAGAGAGGTGAATTTCAGGGTGTTGTATAAAGATTAATTAAAAATTAAAAAAAAAAAAAAAGAAGTCATTTGGTCTGTCCATTCCCTATGAATTGTCTAAGGAGGGCTTATTTCTATTGCAGACAGTGTATGCTCCAAGCTCTAGTTGTCTCCACCCAGCGTGCTTGGTCTGGAAGCAATATTAGGCAGACCAAGTGGACTAACGGGCTTAAGTCATTGCTAGTCTGAAGATCTCTATCCTCCATGGAAACATCATCACTGTCCTTTCTTGTTTCTCTTGTTGCATCACTGTATGCATCTGAAGCCTTACTTACACTAAAACTGTCTGGGGTTTAGGTTTATCCAAGCTAACATACTCGTTTTTTCCCTCCTATGTTAGCCTGGATAGTGAAGAGTTATCTCCGATACCTTCAGATGCCACAGAAAAACTACCAGATGCTGGACTTTATTTGGGCAAATCAAAGACTCTTTTTCCCAGGGCAGAGATGAAACACTCCATTGCAATGTCTGTATAAAACAACTTGACTTTTTATTATGAAAAATAAACCCCATGATATTGAAATAATAGCTAAAGGGTTTTTACTCCAATCTCGCAACAGAACAGTAACTCCGTGAGATCAAGTAGTACACAATTTACTTTGTGCTTCACTTCCAAAGAAACAGCACCATCAGCATCATTCTCCCTCCTTTCCCCCGCAGCTGCAAACAGTATTGGCAGATTCTGTGGTCAGAACGTGGCAGTCCTGTGTGATCTTCCTCCATCAAGACTGGGATCTCTGTCGAGCCCTGGGAGAATGTAGCACTAGAAATACTCTGTCAGTTCTGGCCATAGCCAGCCTGTTCACCCATGTACATGGTAGAGTAACTATGGAGGAGCACTCAGAGCTTTCTCAGGGCTTCTGACAGGAATTGGGTGAATAATGCACATCCCCCATGCAGGTGTACATCCTTCACCTTTCAAAACGCAGTTTGGGCAAACAGCTTGATCTGATTTCTTCCTTTAAAGCAGTGTTGATGAACACAGAAGTACACGTGGTTTAAATCTGGTCTTGTTTAACCTGCCCGTAAAATGTCACCTTTTTTTACTGGAGAGTGACAGATAACCCTAATTAACATGTTCTAGTCAGATACACAGTCAGTGCAACTTGTCCTCAGCTCAAGGGAGATCTTACAGTCAAAGCTCAGGTCAATTTTTGTTGATGGCTGTGAAGACCTTTCTGTCCAGGAATGAGCAGACTCCTACTAGGATGGGTCAGCTGGTCAAGGAGGATGGAAGGAGGGTGCTCATGACTATGTAAAATTCCAGGGGAGCCAAGAGACAGCAGGCAGGGGCAAGTGTCTGTGGGTATGAAGCGAATGTACTCAAAGCTTTGCTCATCCCCACTAATTCAGGTCTGCACAATGTCCCACAGTGAGCCCCAGGGGACATTAACATTGTTTTTCGCTGTCTCTCATATGCAGGGAGGAAAACTGTGGGCAATACCTGATCTATTACACCATTATGTAACACAAGGTTTTATCTCCTGTCTAGCCAGTGGTTTTCCACAGGAGCTCAAGCCAAATCTTCTCTCATTTGCATAAGGGAAAGTTACATCCCAGCGAGTGCTGTATGAGATACCGGAACTGGTGCTGTGGTATTTCTCGATTGAAAACAAATAAGAAGTTGAGCATTCAGTTATTTTTTAAAATATTTTTTAAATGCAACGTTATGAAAGTCAGTAATGGGCTGGGGGAAAAAAAAGGCAAAGCTAATTAAATTAAATTGCAGCACTTTTTTTTTCTCAAAGTACTTGTTTAATATTAAATTAGTTATTTAAAAATAACTATGGACGACAAATGGACAAAAAAAAGATAGATCAGATGGACTGAAAATTAAAAGCGAAACTTAAATATTAATGGAGTTTTTCCTCAGTGCTATAGTTGGTCAGAAAATTTTTTTCTGCAACATTTCCTGTCAGAAAATGTTATTTCATCAGAACAAAACAATTTCTGTGGGACTATGTCAATTATGACAAAATAGTGGGGAGGGCCAGTGAATGACTCATTTAGTGGTAACAAAACATTTTATTTTGAAGTGTTTCTGAACATTATCAGCATGGTGCTTCTTTTAATTATAATAATTTCATAGTCTGGTTTAAAAGTGAAGATTGGAATAAAACATTCAAGCACTATAAAACAGGTCTTTCCAGAATTTCTGAAAGTATCTTTAAAGATTGTATTTTATTTCACATTCTTCATCCTCAAAATTACATTTTGGAAAATGTCATAATTTAAGACAAAAATGTCTCAGCTCATAATTCTTAAAGCAGGGAAGTTTCCAATTTCTTATGGCTTTACTTAACAGCTGTTCATATATTTTTCCTCATTATTTACTTTAGGTGGCCTCACACTTGTCTCAGGAAATGACATAAAGGAGACCAGAGATGTTGTGTATTATTTTTGTTTGAAGGGTTCACCTTTGAAATGGAACTTCTTTATATAAGACATTTACTCCCTTTCTTTTCTCACTGATACCCCATTCCTGCATCATTCCCACCCCACCTGCCCCTTGTAATCTAAATCAGAGCAAAAAAATAATTTGGTGGTTTAACCAGAACACAAAATATAGGGGTGGGAGGGCTGTTCGGGTGTTTTTAAAGTCTATTTCACAGAAGTAGTGGGTTTTTATGCCAATCATTTTGATAATTATGCTTGTAATGTAAACCTAAGAGAGGTGTCAGTAGTCCCTGCAGGAGACCCAGAGAGTGTTTGTGGGTAGGCAGGAGCAAAAGCAGTGAGGAAGGAGAAAGGAACCAGACAACTCTTCTGACAGCCTCAATATTAGAGCAAACAGAGGCTTCTGCAAAGTTCAGATCCATCCACAAGGATGATCCATGGGGTGACTATTTTGACCAACTTGTTTAAAACAATCTCATTAGGAAAGCACAGGCAGTAGTGGAATCCTTTCATCTGCTGTAGTGATTCATCTTTACACTAGATGTAACAGGGAAGTTGCTTAAACTCTGAAAGCCCCTGACTGTTGTCTAAGCTTCCAGTATTTCCAAGACAGCTGTATACACTGTTTACACATAAAATACACCCCTACACTACACATGGCATCAATATCGTGGGTAAAAACAGGCACACTGTCTCTTTTTACAGATGACTGAATAGACACCTAAGCGGGTTGGGATTTGCTATAAGGACTCTCCTCACAGAGGTCAAGGGTTCAAATGTATTCAAAATCAATACTAACTGAGAGTTATTACCTTTGGGTGGCCTACACAAAATGAGTGGTGGTTCTAGCCTAATTTCTAGTTGACAGATGTCTGTGCCATCAAAAAAAAATCCCATCATTGCATTTGGCATTCTTCACATAAGCCTCAACATAGAAGCCAAAGACAGACTGGGCACAGAGGTGGAATTAATCTCTTATAAAAGGCCTCTAGTTGGTCCTTCCAAAACAGAAATAAAACAGATTATTGAGGCAGTTTGAGGAATACTGAAGTGTTAGTTCTTGTAGCTGGCTCCTCCCTGTGAAGAAAGAGAGGGCAGAATTTTCATGGTCTTGATCCAGCATCTTTTCACAAGTACCAAATTGACTTTTGCGGGGGAAAAAATATAAGAGGCTTATTTGTGCTACCAAGTTAAGATTGTGTCAGCGTCTCCTTAAAAACCTGACCAAGCCATAAGAAGTTAATCTGGGCTAAAATTTGGCAGAAATGTTCTCAGCCCTCAAGCTTGCTTTAAACCCATTAACAAATATGTTAGGCCACTTATAAGCTAAAATACTCAAGGCTAAACAACAATAATAAAGTCCGTTCATCTGAGTAAGGAATGCAAAGAGGAAATCAAATGTCAAATAATATATGGTTTAAAAAATATTTCTGTGTCTGTGCATGAAATGAGGAAGCTTTGACAAGTCTTTCTGATTAAGTCTGAGGATACTTGAGTGGTTCTTTTTGCTTGAACTATAAGGAATATGCTATCACCAGGTCCTGAAGACAGATCACAGAGAACTTTAAAAATGTGAGTGATAACATTTTGAAATAACTGCAGAACTTTACTGCCATGAAGAAAAAAAAATGTAGATTTGGCTTACTCCCAATGGGAAGATGAGCTGCATAGTTTTGTGCAGCTTGAAGGCGTTAAATTTGCCTGGTGGGAAGACCAGTTAAAAGAGAATTACAGCAGTTTAAGCATGAAAAATAAGAGCATGCTGCACATCAGCACTCTCAGTTCTCAAGCTGATATTGTTAACCCTAATTCTTGTTTGCATTTCTCAACTAAAAAAAAAGAGAAAAAAAGAAAGAAAACTGATGATTTTAAGAAAAAGCATGATGATCTTATTTATGCATTAAAAAAACAGTATTTTTCAATAATCAGGTACCCCCTTCATCCTTCAAGACATCATGAGCCTGAAAAGGGATAGATCTTGTCCTCAAAAAGCTCATCAGATAAATGCTTTTAAATGTGGTGCCTCTCATTTGCTGTGGCCCTTGGTTGCCCTGCCTTGATGCCAGAAGAATGGGTCCAGATGAGAACCAGGCTGGGAAGGAAACTCAGGTACACAGCAAACTGCTATCTTCTCTAAATTGATCCCAACAAAAGCAACTAGGAACGCAGGATCCCAGAGGCTGATGTGGACAGCATCTCACCAGACACTTAGCTTTGCCTTAAGCGAATGGACATTGTGCACAAAACAGTTTTGAGCCATGTGACCCAGGAAAAAATACATCTCAGCAAATCCATTAAACATGCTGCAAGTTCCTTAATCAGAAATACTTCTGTTCTGTGTACGTTTAAACAGGAAAAAAAAAATCCTACACAAGTTACTTCAGAGAGCCATGGCACATTTATAGGAAGTATGCTAGATAAGCTAATATATTTTTTTTCTGTCTCTAAATAGCATGGAGCTAAACTGTAGATAAAAATAACAATCTGGGAGTACGGCATGTTGATAGGAGAGTTAGTGCAGAAATACCAATGTTCCACTCACAGTTTCTAGAGATCATACAGTCTTAAATAACAACTCATAGCCCAAAATCTGATTTAAGCGAATGTCTGTAGTGGCTCAAATAATCCCTAGACGAGCTACCTAAGTCGTCAGCAGAAAGAAGGAGAGTACTTCATCCTGATTTAGCTCCCAGCTCGAGTGCTGTTTCAAGAGGCCTCTTCTACAGTGACTGCACAGTGAAAGGGACATGATTGCTCTGGTGCCCACTTGGTGAGAGCCGCGGTCTAGCCAGGGATCGCTCAGAGGAGGACTGGTGGGAAAGAAGGAAACAACAGCTCTTTGCTGCCTGAGCAGACACAGGGGTTTACAGAGGAAAAACAGCTCTTTTGGAGTCACTTAATGAAGCCATATATATGATATACATGCACACTGCACACAGATATTTTGTATCTAGGGGGGAACATCTGGAAACCTCTGTACTGCGCGTTGGGAGAGAGACACCTGCAGCCCCAGGACAGAACCTGTGGGACAGGTGCACATGCTGTGTGGGAAGCTGCAGCCCATGGGGAGCCCACTGTGGGGCAGGTTTATCCTGAAGGATTGCAGCTGGTGGAAATGCCCCAGGCTGGAGCAAGGAAAGTGTGAGGAGGAAGGAGTGGCAGAGAGGAGCTATTATGGACTGACTGCAGCCCCCACTCCATCGCACAGCTTAGGGGAGGTGGTAGAGAAGTCAGGAGTGAAGAGTAAAGTTCAGCCTGGAAAAATGGGCGAGTGCATTGGTGCTTTTCAGTTTTGTTTATCAACCCAACTTTATTTTAATTGGCAACAAATTAAATTTTCCGAGGTGGAGTCTGTTTTGCCCATGACAGTAATTGGCAAGAGAACTCTGTGATCAATGAGCTTTTCCATCTCATTTTTGCTGTTGGGGAGGGGGAGTGAGCAAGCAGCTGGGTGGGCATCTGGCAGCTGGCCAAGGTCAACCCACCACAATCTCACAGCAGCAAATGAATTGCCAGGGCTCCAATGTGTACCTTGTTGACTGTGGTATTTAACCACAGAAGAGAAAGCTGCTTATTGTCTCAAATTACCTATGAGAATTTGATTATGGTACAACATTCAGCATCTATGAGCCAGAGAGGCATCAGCTGCAGAATATCAACCCTGAAAAGAGAGCTCTTCTGAAACATGCCAAATAACGTGGGAGAAAACAGGAAGGCTCTTGCCTGACACTGTCACAGACACTGCTCTGAGAAGGCAGCTTCTTCAACCAAGAGTGAGAGGTACAAAGTGAAGAGTTGCTCTTGCCCCTGTGCAAGTGTCCCCAAGAACACAGCTGTAAAAAACGCTGCTCCTTTAGCCCAAGAGGCTGCCGAGTTCAATGCCACGTCCATTGGGAGAGGTGACTTTGCTTCTTTGACAAGGTGGGAACTCTACCACCAGGCATGATTACTGTTTGTTACTTTATTTTTAGAAAATACAAAAATTTACCAACATTTAGTGTCTGGTTTTGCAGTATCCTCATGTGCATACAGCTAGTGGGGTGTATGTCTCTCCTTTCCAATTGTTCTTCTATATTGGGAAGGCACGAGGATGTTCCCTATGCCAGTTTTCTGCTCTCTTAAGACATCACAGAAAAAAGCAGAAATTCAATGTAATTGAGTCTTGGACCTCTCTGCTATAGGGAATGCATAGTTCTTTGAATTTATCTCTACACAAGGAAAACCTTTTTTTTTTTTTTTAATGCTAGGTCTCATATGTTGCCTAGTCCCACTGAAGCTTGTAATATTCTTGCTAAGATAATAGATCCTGTGCACCTTGTGTTCACTGTGACTTATAGGCTTCACATTGGGAATGATCTGACTGCTGCTGAGAAACTAAAAAAAAACCTCTAATCCTCCAATTCCAAAGTAATTCTATTGCCCAATGAGGTTTGGGTTTTTTTTTTTAATGAAATGTTGACGCAACAAGGTGTTTAATTGTGTCAGTCAGTTTCCAGTTACAGTTGCTCAACTGAACAGAAGTTCTACCAGGGGAAAAAAACAGTTCAAAATCTGTATTTCTCACAGCTCAAAATGGAGGCCCAGCTCCATTTCACTCCTCTGAGACACTTGTAGGAGGAGCCCTATCTCATTACATTCCTTATCTCCTCCTACAGCTAATGAAGAGGAGAGAATGAGGGAGAGGCAATTCCAGAGAGCACCTCCCATCTTCCTCTCTTCTTCCCCTTTAGCTATAACAAGAAGTGTGAAGAAGCACAGTTCCTCCTGAACCTAAGCAGGCTGAATTCAGTGAGTATGAGCCAGGAATGCATAAATTCTTCCTGATATAATGAGCAACCTAAATAACAAAGGCTGGAGCCAATCATCCTGAAGCAGTTGGAGCACAAGGTGAGCTCTGACAGTCCCATGGTTCAGACAGGCTCCAGAAGTAAAAGGCAATCAAAATACATTTGATTGTTGTGCTGAGAGGAAGAAGCAAAATATGGGAGTCCCGAGATTGCCAGGAATTGTGGAAAACAAGGAGAAAGTGAGATGGCTTTCGACCGTTCTCTGCAAACAGCATCCACAGGTGTATTAAGAAGAGAGACAATCAGAAGGTAACCGCTTTTGACAGTGGCTAGTCCGTAGGCATAACATTTTGTTCTGCTAAAAACAAGAATGCCTGGGCTGTTAAGAACAGATGCCAGAGACTCTGGGAAATTACATATATACAGAGTGACAGTAAAGGCAAAACAACCCCCTCGCTGATGAGAGTCGGGGGCCCCAGGGCCACTGCTACTTCTCAAGAAGAGACTGTACCTACCCATGTCAGTAAATACTGGCTGTGAATTGCCGTGGTATCACCAGAGGTAGTGGTTATCTGCAATTGCCTGAAATTGTCAACCCAGACAGTGGAGTCACCTTCTCAGAGTGTCGGAGAGGAGAGAGGCTGGGGCTGCCTCAGGTCAGCCAGCTCCCTCTTGAGGGGTCCTCTGCTAGGCAGTGAGAGCGACAGGCTGAGACTTGGGGGACTTCCAGGACACACCTGTCAGAGCTGTATCAAGGTTTACTGCCTCCCTGGGCAAGTGACATTGAGGTTGGAAGGGAGTTCTGTGAGCTTGAGCAGCAGTGCTGCACTCTGTCTGAGCCCCTGGTGTTGGTGTTAGCTGCAAGTGTGTTGTGCAAGGTGTTCAAGGCATTACAGCCAGGAATTTCAAAGGTAAGCCCTCTTGCTGTGAAGGAACAAAAGCTGGGCACTGTGCTCAGCTCCCAAAACACAGCTTCTGCAAAGTACTGAGGATGTGATGAAGTTATGCAGAGCTGTCTGGTTCTGGCCACAGACCCAGGAGTCAGCTCTCTCAGAAGTCTTAAGCCATGAATATCTAGTGAATATCTCACCCTGATAGCAAGTGATGGGACAAAGTACCCTTTTCATCTCTGGTGATGAAGTGCCATCTTCAGCAGGGAGGTGGATCCTAAAGATTCTAGAGCACAGAGAAAGGATTCTAGGCAGCACTCAGATGTTGGAGGCCCTGATGAGTGCAGGAACTGAGAAGCAAAGGAAGAGCTTCACATAAACACACTCATAAGGAGATTCTGGGCTGCTTTCTTGGGGCTGAAATGGAAAAAAAAGTTGTTCATCAGGTTTTAGAGGTACTGAACATGAATCAGGAGCCAAAGGGAGACCAGTTACCTCAACTGAGAAGATACAAAGTCATTTGCAAATAGCAAAGGCCAAGAGGCAGGACTTCAGTAGAGTAGGTGCTACATAACAAGTCATATTATTTTAGACATTGTCTCTCACCTGTTCTCATCAAATTTGCCCTTAAGTCACTGTCTGGTGCAAAAAACATGAGAAAGTTGTGGGTTCTCAAAGGTAACAACCAGCAGTTTTGCCTGGTTTTTTGTTTCTGTTTTTTTGTTAAACATTACTTACTGCATGATTTTTGCAAATAAGGTAGCAACTCTGAGCTTCAGTGATGAAAAGGTGAAGTTTAAGACTGCCATGTTTGTGAAGTGAGTAGTAATGTGGAAGAGCTCTAACGAAGGTGAAAATTCAGTGAAACAGAGAGAATATGACATTTTCATTGAGTACAACATAAGCATAACATTGGGAGATTCAGACAGGGAGGGAATAATGGAAAGTTTTGCCATTTAAACAAAGTTAGTGTTTGAGCATCCAGCAGCACGGGCAGCCATGGTGGTTTGTTAGAAATCTCCCCTTTTCAGTATGTTCAGGTCACTGGAACAGAATTTTTATTTACATTAAGCACCAGTCAGATGCTGTTCTCAGCCCAGCTGATACACCCTGAAGTAGCCATAATGACAGGCAAGAGCTGATCTGGGGTTAGCTCCAGCACAGCTGAGCACTGTGTCGCACCAGGGTGTGTTTTCACCTGTTGGTGGGAATGGCAGGAGCATCTGCAATGGGCATGTTATGTGGATGTTCAGAGAATCAGTTCAAGTTTGCAATCTGCTTAGCAGTGACTTTAGATAGACGAATAAGGTTCTGACGCTGTTAGCACTGCTGGAGGGGAGAGTGGGTACATCTTTACATTGCCTGGGTGTAAGAAGTCTGCCTCCCCAGAAAGGACATGGGTGCAGTTTGGTGAGGTTGCATCAAGCCTACATGATGTGCTTGACACAGTTTAGATGCTGCAGGAATTTATTGCTTGGTTTATGATCCAAAGGCTGTTGAAATCAATATAAAGAGACACGCTGTCTCTGAATCAGGACCTCATGTTGCCCTTCACACTCATGCAACAACAGAGTCCCTCAGCATAACTGGATATGAGAATACACAAGAGAAGCTTCTTTGTAGAGATCTTAATACAAATTTGAATAAAGCCAGATGTAAACATTTGAGTATCAATGTGTTGTCAGTTAAAACCAGGTGGAAAGTCCTCTGCTGGACTCTGGTCTAGGTGAATACTAGAAAACGTATGGGTCATAGTGCACAGCTCACTCTGCTGAGTGAAAATTCCCAGTCAAAGAGTAAGCACATGAGACCCAAAAAAAAAATTTAAGCACAAACCAAAACTGACTGCAGTTAGAAATGTCAGGAGAATAAGCCTGCCAATACTTTACTGATGTTGTAGATATTGGTAGCATGTCATCTTCTCAGCATCATGTCTGATTCTGGCGGTCTCCATCTCAGAAATGATCTGACCAAGTACATCAGTTCCAATTCTACTATAATAGTGGCGTATTTTATTACACCTACTGAAGTTTATTTATATCAGAGACTCCAGAAGCTTTGGTTATCCTCTCCTGATGAGGTTTCATGCCAGTCAAAAACAAGGCTCTAGCATTAGAAATATGTAGTTATAAATGGGAATTTCTCCCCGATTTTTACAATGTCTGTCCCATGCACTGAGCTTTAAATCTCATCTTTACTCAGAATTTTGTTTGAGCGTCTGTTTGTGCTCCAGGGAATGACTAAGAGCATTTTTATTTTCTCCTTTTTCTGTACCACAATTTTTTAAAGTTTTATTTCCCCTTTCAGTCTGTCAGCCAAATCCAAATGTTTCACAAGCTGGGATATTTCAGGCAGCTCTCACCTCTTCAAAAGTCTACATTAGTTTATTGCACTTAGACAGAGGGTCAGGTCACAGCCTGTCCTTAATTGCAGCCTACAAAGCTGACATGCTCAGTGTTAAGACCCAGTTTCTGTCTACCTCATGAAACACCTTGGCCTTGACCAGATCTGCCCTCTCTGAGATAAGCTGTGAGGTGCAGGTGTGTTCTGTCTTCTACTGCATGGGCCCCATATGTCTACCATCCACACTGTCTGACCACATCTGGATGCCAGAGCCAAGTGTAGACACAGCAGCCTGAGACCTGCACTGTAAAATTCACATGGGATCCTGTCACTTGTTTTTAGCATTAAAATTAAGCAGCTAATGTCTCATAGTATGGATTCTCTGACTTTCAGATTCCTTTTGATTCCTTACATTGAAAAACAATTTGTCTCTAAGGTGCTTCTACATAAGAGTTTCCGTTCAGGCGAGGAATAAGATTTTCAAGCAAATTTCTCAGCTGTCACTCTTACTCTGCTCTGTTTCATATTTGTATTGAAAACATGCTAACTCCTGGATGAAAATAAACCAAAATGTACACTCTGGGAGCACACTGATATGCTCCAAACACTACCAGGCATTCAGTTTACAGAATTAGACTAGACCAACTCCAAAAAACCCTTCCAAACTGTGCACATCAGATGCTCTGTATCACCTGTTGCACTCTACACATCCCTTCCTACTATGCAGCACTATTTGCTAATGGAGATCCAGCCTGAGAGGATATTAATGCAAAGCTATTCCAGATCACGTTAAACTGTCTTTGACAAGTGGCATGTATTTGGCAACTGAAGGGTGTAATAATGTAGCACCATAAATGCTCTGGAGTGATTTAAATTCTGGCATTTAATTTTCTGGTACTTTGTTTCAAAACAATCTGGATGTAGACAGTATCAACATAATTGTAGAAATGTTTGTGAATGCTAATAATGATAATATGAAAACCTGGCATCTTGATACATAGTAAACATTCTGATTTGGATTCTCCTGTTTCATACTTTTATATAATCTTTGAAGGAGTTGCCCCAAAAAAGTTAACATGAAGTACTTTCCAGAGCGCATTGTCACACCCTCAGAAATGTGCAACAAGACATCTCTGTGGCATCTTGTGTGAGCCCATGAGCTCCTTGGGAGCAGAGGTGCCCACCACCTACTTCTCACTGCAGGAGCAGCCGGGGACTTCACTCCTCAGAATCAGGCACCTGAACCTCAACAACTTCTATGAGAATTGACTGTAACACCTGGTTGTGTCCTTGGCTCAGTTTGCCCACATTTTCAGCCCTCCCAGTACCCAAACTCATGGGGGAGTTTCCATGAGAGGAGACACAATGCAGTGTTCTTCCACATGTCCCTGGGAGCACTATACCAGTGAGGCAACTCAGTCTTTCATATGCCTGTACTATGTAGAGAAGCACATTCACACCCCACGGACCTCAGCATTCACTAATCTCTGTTCAAAGAATGGAAGTTCTTGTGTTCTTTGCTTCAACAAGCCTGATAAAGGTACTGGTCGAAATACAGCATCATAGAATGAGGTGGGTTGGAAGGGACCTTAAAGGTCATATAATCCAACCCTCCTGCCATGGGCAGGGACACCCTCCACTAGACCAGTTTGCTCAAGATACAACCTAAGCTGGCCTCGATATAGAGAAGCCTTCCTGCCATTTGGTAGGCTTTAGAATCTGTGATGTTTGGGATGAAAGAAATTTAAATCATCATAGCCAGGAGAGCTGGGGAGAGGTTATAGAGGGCTCATACTGTGGAGGTCACAGAGCAAGGTAACCAGAAGAGGAGGGGGGGAAATTCACAGTAAAAATGGAGAGTAAAAATTGGCACTGCTTTCAACGTCACACATGTTCATCTAGGGGTAACTGTTTGACTCATAGGGCCTTCAAAATTCGAAGGTACGTTCATAGGTGTCTTGCTTGCTCTTAGCCCTGTGATCTTCAGGATGCCAGGTACAAATGTGATGTGGTGGCCAGCAATATTTCTGATCCTGGGTTTTGTTGGGTGGGTGAAAAAACATGTAGAGAGCCCGTTTCTCAATGTATTTAGCTAGAACTTAAAATGAGCAGAAACTTCAGGAACTAAGAAATATTTTGTTTATTCCTATTCAGGGATTAGAGAACTCAGCAGAGAATGTGCCTTCTCTGTACAAATTCCTCCTGATGATATTGTGGCAGCCACCATAACTACAAAAAAAAAGCAGAATTGGATGGGGAACCGAGCTGAACTAAGAGCAAGAGAAAACTTTTATTCTCAAATATCGCTGGCAGGGTGGCTGTTTCCCATGGAAAGACTGAACAGCTGGGAGCACTGTTCAGTGTACAATGACCAAGGACAACTCCTCAGTCAAGGATGACTTAATTTGTCCTCCTAGTGAGACACACTGCAAACTGCAGAGGATGAGAGCAGACCTTAGTGAATTCTTCTGATGCTCCTCCTGCTTATCCGTGCAGAAAAACCCCAGAAATCATCAGAGATGTGTTAATTGCAGGAGTCTCAAAGCAAAACTAGATAATATTTCCCAAGGGAGGAGCATGCCACCAAACCATGAATAATGTTTACTGCATGGGAATTGGTATACAATAAATTACCCTTGTCTTTTGTATGTTCTCACCAGCGCATGGAGGGAGAGGATTACAGATAAAATTACTCTGGGAGTAAAATCCACTGATCATTAAGAAAGGTATAATAATACCCATTTTTTCTGCCTTTTGCATGTTGCTTTATCTTCACGGTTTCCTCAGTCTTGTAAGCCTATGTGTTATTTGTAAACAGGGAAATATACCCTCGTAAGAGTGCTTGGGAAGGAAGCATTGAGTAGTGCCTGTAAGATTTAAAAAGAGAAAAAACAAAAGCAAAAGACAATGCAACAACCCAAATACCAAATAAAATTATTTTGGTTATTCAAAACTACATTTTAGCTGTGCAAAAGGGAAATGGATATTTTGGAATGCCTATTGAGGAGCAAATCCTACAAATTGGCACCTACCTGAAAATTGATCTTTACAAAAGAATGCAGCACAATCTTGCTTATTCTTTTAAACAAAAGGGACAGTAACTCTTTCTAGAAGCTCTGCTTTGCAAAAATTTCTGCAAGTGCAGAAGAAAAAAGGCTAGCATACATACTGGTGTGATTTATTTTTGTTTGTCATGAGGAAGAGGAAGAAAGTATTCCAGTTCCAAAAGCAAAACAACTTCTCAATAGAGCCTGTGTGTAACAGATCAGGTGAAGAAGAAATTTCGTGTTGCAGGTATGAAAAAATTTGGATGTTTCAGGTCTTTTTATGGAAGGCAAGATCATAAATGGTACAAGCCCCTTTGCCTAACTGGCTACATAGCAAGGCAGGAAGGCAGGCAGGAATAGGTGGACAGGAGGGGAATTAAAGAGAGAGGTGCTGACCTCTTTTTCCCTGGTATCATGAGGTGGAACGCATGGTAATGGTTCAAAGCTGTGCCAGGGGACATTTATACTGGATATTAGGAAGCATTTAATCATCAAGAGGGTGGTCAAACACTGGAACAGGCTTCATGGATAGATGCCCCAAGCCTGTCAGTGTTNAAGGGAAGGGAAGGGAAGGAAGGAAGGAAGGAAGGAAGGAAGGAAGGAAGGAAGGAAGGAAGGAAGGAAGGAAGGCAAAATCTTATTTTCACTTTGCTGTATCAAGTGAATTCTATAAATTTTCTTCATATTCATATGTTTTCACAATAATGTATAATATTTACCTGCCCAGCTGGATTTCACCTGTGGCTTTTAGTATCCTCAATAAACTCTATTATTGCAACAAAAAACCCCAGCTGCCAATGTCCTGGAGTCCTGACGGCCATGAAGTGATATCTCAGCTCAGTGAAATGCTGGTGTTCAGGAAATCAACCTAAACCCATAGTTCGTTTAAGTCCTGAGTTATTCGAGGTATGAAAGAACACGAGAAGTGAATAAACACCCCCTATTCTTCCAGAGCGGTTCTCATGAACTGAAACGTGGGTTTGATGTACCAGATCTCTTTGCAGCTGCAGGAGTGTAAGTGCATGAAGGACATTTTTATCTAGTACATTCAGTCTGGCACCTTTTGTCAAAACAGAACTCAAACACTTGTTGTCAGCCAAAACAGGTGTTTGGCTGTTAATGGAGCTGAAGCAAAAGTTTGAACATTGTGTAGGATGAAAGATGAGCTTGAGGAACATCTAGAGAATACATTACAGTGTGTAAATATTCCAGGCCCATGTGTGCCTCTCACTGTTGCCCAACTCAAGAAAAACTACGAAGATAAAAATAAGCTTCTGGCAGCCTCCATCCCCACGTCTTCCCCTCTGTTTACCTCCAGTAGGGCTAAATGCAGGCGAATAGAAGAGGCCAATATGCTACAGAAAACAGGCACATCTGTTAGGAGCCAATGTGCTGTCGTGTCTCGGTTGGAGTACAGTTTGCTGAATTTCCTTTTTCACTTCCAAGGACTGCCTGTCCATAGTATCCTTCCTCTCCTTTCCCAACAGCAACACCTATCCTGCAGCCTGGCAGGCAATTGCTGTGTCAGGAAAGAAATACTGATGTTCCCAGCAGGTGTCTAGCACCCAGCTCTTTTTTCAGGAAAAGCTTTATTTTCTGTATGTTTTGGATAACTGATCTGGCAGAACACAAATGAAAACTGTGTAATTTATTCTGATTTGACAAAATGCAAAGTATTTCTTGGAAGAATTTAAGATAAAATAAAAATCTGTGCTCTTCTCATCACATAACAGTCCAAACATTCCAAATAAATAACATATCAGCTAGTGCAGCCTTTTGACAGTATGAAGTCCTTAATCTTCAGTCATTATGGTTCTCTGATTGCCCCTTCTCTGATTCTTAATACCTCCTCCTGAGCCCTAGTGCCAGGAATTAGCTGCAGTAATTCTGTTTCAATTACAGCCAGTTGTTGATAATCTGAGTTTCTGATATGCTTCATATAAAATTATTGTCAGGCTGGTACATTAAGTCTGTGTTGTGTACCTTTCCTTTAAGAAAAAAACAGAAGACTTTTATTTGCGAAGTCCCAAATTATGGAAGTTCTTCCATGATGACCAAGGCAAATTAGAAGAAAAAAAACAGCATAATGTACATCACTAGTCCGTGAAGGATACTGCTGAATCTGTCAAAGAGGGATAAAACCTTGGGGTGCTATCTGAATCATCAACTAAGCTAGTGGCAGTGATTACAAAACACACACACTCTTCCCACACATGCTGTGTATCAGCTTCAGATTTCAAGGAAATGCTGATCCTTTATCCTGAGTGTGTCTTTGGTTCCTGTGATCCAGATTAGGCACTTAACAGCTCCCAACAGAGCTAAAAAATTTCCCTGTACCTAAAACTGTGCATCAGCTCCAGCCATAAAAGTCATCCTCCTGCTGCCTCAAGGGCCTCATTGCTGTCTAGAAATAGTCCAAAATCTCTTTGCTAAGGTAAGTCTTTCTATTATAGTACATGGACAGGATTGCATGACATCAGCTGCAACCTTCATTATTGTAGGTTAATTTGCAGGAGTTGTATTGAAAGAGCCCCAGTTATCAAAACCCTAAACCCAATAGTGAGGATCTACAGGCTAGAGTAAGGATATATGGATCTGAGAATAAAACTACGTCTCCCAAATCTGGAGTTATCAGCATTTTATAGCAGCCTATTCTGTCTCACTTTCTCCTGTTAAAAATGTGTCTTAGGACATGAGTGAGCTCACATCATATCCAGTCCGACTGAAAGAAATCTGTTGCATGTACACAACCATGGCTATGTGCCTCTGACATCTGTCTTAGTTGCCTGCACTATCTCTTAGTTAGCAGCAGCCCTGACAAGAAGTGCAGGCAAAAACGGGTCTGGAAAAGAAGCTGTAACAGTTCTGAACAATTCAGAACTATAAACCTGGCTGTTGGTTCAGGTTTTTCGGTTTTGTTTTTCTGTGAAGGAGATGGGGATCAGGATCTGTATCTTGTGCACTGAAAGAATATATAATTAGTATTTTTTCTTAGATGTACATATGACATGGAATAAAAAGAATTACATCTTACACTGCAGCCTTTTGTGTATATATACATGTCCTATGTCTCTGCTGCCTGTTTTGCTGGTTGTCTTGCATGTATGACTTTTCCTGATAGCACATAACCTTGCCATTTTGGTAGTGTGTCCAAGGCAACCCAACTTCCTTATGTGTAATATGGAGCCACTTTAGGTATGTGTGGGAAGTCTAGCCAATGTGGGCAACGGCAAAGCTGTTGTACATGTGAAGATCAGTTCTGCACTGCTGGAAAAACACAGCTCCCCCTCAGCCCCCCACTGTGCTACTGTTTTTAGAGCTACACACACTGACAGGGACATATGAACACAAGCGCTGTGAAAGCAAAAATTAAGGGGCTGTGGGACCTGGGCTGTCTGAACAGATATAGGAGCCCCCAAGTTTCAAATGAAACGGAGTGACACAGTCCTGTTAAAAAAATACCATCAGGGAGAGAGAGAAATATATTAGGATGCTTGTAGGTCATTGTTAATTAAAAAAGCATCTGATTATCATTAACATAAATTGTCACTGAAGGAAATGGGGCCTGCATTGCAGGAGACAAACTGGCTGAGTTAGCTTAAATTGCCTGGAGTACATGTACCATGTGATGGAACCAGTGAAGAAATTGAAAGCAAATTATAAATTTGCATGTAGGTAACTGATTCAGAAAACAGTTACGCTGATGTTAAACCTCAGCATAACATCAGCGTAAACCTACGCTGATGTTTTGTTTAATTGCAACAGAGCCAGTACAGGTAAGGTTTGAGCTAAACCTTGGAGGAGGAGCTGCTGATTTACTATATCTGAAAACAACATCCCAACATTTCCAAAAGCTAACCACATGAAAGAGAGCAACACAAAAAGTCAGAAACTCTTGATATTTAAAGGTATAGCCCTTTAAAGATAAAACAAAATCTTATCACCTACATTAAGTTGTATCTCTCCACTTGCCAAACGGTTCTGTGCCAAGCACTCTGAGAGTTTGATTTATTATTTCTTCCATACAGATGATTCCACCTAGTTAGATTTCGACTTGGTCATCTTCTTGTTCCAGAATTCATTCTGCTTTGCTCTTGGATTGCCAGTGGCTATGCCAAGAATAGCCCTGTGACTGACGCAGCCTCCAAAGCACTTGGAAAATTGTATCTGAAACTCCACATTTTGGAGAGCTTTGGAATTGAAAATGTCTTTTTTTCTGTTTTCCTGTTGTGTGGAAGAAAGACACTTGGAAAATCATCTGAGAGAAGGAAAAACACTAAATCAAGCAAGAAAAGCTGCAAATGCTGCTCAGATCTTTAATTTACTTTCTGCAATGCACTCAGTGTTTACAATGCTGTACAACTGCAGGAGAAATGTCTTGGTACAAAGCTTTTGAATAATTTTGAATTTGTTTTTACTATGTCAACAGGCAGTTTAGCAGCTGGAGTTTGGGGATTACTTTACTAAGTTACCTTATTAAGCAACATTATTGAGTACTTTGCATTTTTTTACCATATCTCCATTTTATCTAGTGTGATTGTTGCTACCTAACTGAGCAACTAGCAGACTAGTGAGGTATTTTTCAGAGTACAAAGCATTGGAGAGTAGGACTGCAAAAAGTGTAGTTTAAAAGTACTTGTCTCAAGCAGTGTGATTCAGTGATTCCACAAAGTCAGTTTGTACCGTCGGAAAACAAAAATAGCTACCAAGGCACAAATGTATGAGATAACCACTAACATAATAAGTTATTTGTAATATCATTTGCAGATAGTAAACTTGTGGAAATCAACATCATTCTCTTGATTTTGTTGGAGCTAAAAGAATTTACATGAACATTTGCCCCATGTCCCATTAATGTATTTGCCAGGATATCATAGCCTTCTTCTAAAGAAGTGTACTTGGAGATCAGTTCCTGTGGAAAGTGCTGTAACATTAAATATTAATTAAACCATTTACATTAAGATAAATTAATAGCTGGTAGAGCTTAGTAGAGTGACATCTCTTCTACAGATACTTTAAAAATAAATGCCTTGTTTTATTTATAAGTCACTGGGAATTTTTTTATCTTTTATCTTTTAATTTTCTTTCCCAACGGTCTTTCATTTTCAAGCAAACACAAATCCTACCTTCAAATGTACAGTGCTGTTTTGGACTGGGGACTGTTTCAGCATTTCTGAAACCGTTTGAAAATATCCAAACCTGTCTTCTCTATATTGTTGCTAAAAATGTCTGCTGAATTTGAAAGCAGGTTGAGCTCTCTAGAAACTCTTTCATTTTTATGATTTTTCAGCTGGGCTCTGATTATGACAACCAGTAAGGTGCTTCCTGAAAATGTTCTCTTTACTCCTCTTAGATTTCTCCCTAGCAGATACCCTTCCTCTGCAGAAGGTGACTGGGATTTTCTCTTCATGTCTTGGACCCAAAGGGGCTATTGAGGGTGAAACCCTTTGCATCATTGTCAGTTTATCATGGTTTGTTTACCTTAAAACCCCAAACTTGGAGTCACTGGTAGCGAGGTAGCCAGATGTCTAAACTGAAGTTGCTGTCCCCAGCAAACAGACCACAGCTAGAATTATGGCCTAAGGGCATAATGGTTCTGACAGAACAGAGCCTGGTCTGGGCAGGGTCCTAACGAAAGCACACGAGGTGCAGATCTGTTGACCAACAGTTACTATTTTGAACCCTTCGGATATTAAATGCATACTTCTCATGTTAAAGATATTTCTTCAAAGGAAAAAAAATTCCGATTGGTTTTATACTCCTGTGTCTGACCATTGTGACTTATCCTTAAAGGAACTTGCTCTTCAAACACTTTTCTATACTCATCTGGAAAACACAGAGCCTTCTAACTCATCTTGAAATTATAAAACTAGTCCCCATCTGGATTTAAAGGAGGGTGTTTTTTATTTTTCATTCCCCAATGTCTTGATCACTGAGCTAAAGAACAAACCTATTTTGTTTTTCATGCAGATATTCAATGATACTAAAATATGCATGTACAAAAAAGGCTCAATTGTGTACAGGTTCTTTGGGGAAAATGTTTGTTGACATCAACAAGATTTTTTGCTTGAGTAAGGTCCACAGGATTTGGTCTGATAGGTGTCTTGAGGTTTTCTGCCTGAATTGTGCTGTGATGACAGCTACAGTGACAGTAGTAGAAGATCAGACTTAGTTTTTTCAATGCCTCTAAAGCCAGCTCGCACACAGGTACCCTGGAAATCCCACTTCTTACCCTGAGTAGGTATATTTGCATATGCAAAACAAAGTTTCAGTTGCCTTTAAGCATGTAAATTAGCCTATTATGTGTCTGCTTGTGAACATGTCCCTCAGAATTAGCTAACGTGCACTGAACACAGATTTTTACTATATTCCAGAGAAAATAATGACTTCAAAGGAAAAGAAAGAAGAGGCATTTTGTTGACTTTGCTCTTATTCTATCTGTTCTAGGAAAACTGAGGACATATTTCAGTTATGAAAAGCTACTTCAACAAGCTTAGCAATCAAGTTAGAGTCACCTCAACAGTAACATACTGCCTTGGTCATTTTTCATATATTTCTATATTTTATGTACTGCACTAATATGGTGCTTTTCTTGGAGAGTTTGCTTTTGAATCACTAAATAGTGGAACAGACTGTCACGAGAAAATGCTTTGGAAATTTTATGAGCATACTTTTATTGTAAATATTAATTTACAGTGGAGCTATTTCAGTACCGGAACTTAAAAAGCAGTGCCATAAAGATTCGCAGCTAAAATAATCTGTATTTTGTGGGGTTTATTCAGTAAAATGTTCAGTTGCAGATGGCAAATTTTAGACAGAATTAATAAACATATAAGTCTGCTGATTTGCAGTATTATTTTAGCTTGTTTGCCTTTTTCTGTGTATCCATAAAATCTTCGAAAACCATAAGCTTTATCAGTGTTTTTTAGAAGGAAATATAATTATGGTACAAAATTAGTTTTTTCTTGCTCTGTCTGTTGGCATCTCAGGCCATTTTCACCTAATATGCTAATCAGTATTTTCCTGCTAAACTTCTCCTCCTTGAAGACAGGAATAGCATGCCACAAGACCACAGAAGTTACTGTGGTGAAATATGTTGTCCCAGTCCTGAATCACAGCACTGGTCTGTGTTTGGGCTCTACACATGCCAGCTCAGACTGTGCTCTGGCACGGTGTGCATAAAACAATCGCCTAAATTTTGCTTTAGGGGGACAAACAGGTCTGTTGTGGGGGCAGCCCAACCCTGCAGCTCTGCTGACTGCAATGGGACCAGACAGCTCTGCCTCCCCCTGTGCCACACCTATCCCTGAGCTGATGGGGATGGATGAGCCCATCCACTGCCCTGTGCAGAGGGGTGAGCTGGAGACCCAAGGCAACACCCCGTGCCTTTGTCTTTCTTCACTGCAAGCTTCCCCTTTTCATTAGGCTTGAGCTGGTAACTGAAATTTATTAGCCTAAACTGGGCTGGAACCGATGAGATTTACAGTGATATATAGGAGAAATGCCGAGTTGGAGAAAACAGATGAAAAATTGAAATGATAAAGTTGTATTGGTAGCTTGTTGAGGTAATTGAAAAGCCTTGTTATGTTGTATTGTGATGGGCTCAAATAAAATATAGGTGCAATTTGTCTAGATCATGCCTTCAGCACACTACAAAATAGATTCCTCTCTTCTAGAGTTAGGGATGTGTTCAATTTTTGCCTGTCAGTTGGGACTGTGAAGGGGTAAGATGAGACTAAAACTTCTCTTAATTTATGTAGTTGACAGCTCAGCATTTTTCCCACCACACTGCTTGCAGGAGGTCAGGGAGTGTTTTTCAAAGCACCCAGAGGCATTTCTGCAAAGAAGTCCAACACACCCATTTTTGCCCCCAGCAATCTCCCATGCTCTCTTCCCTTCCCAGAGAAAACTGACTAGCTCTGGTGCATTTCTGAAGATCAAGACAAGCATCCATTGAAAATCCTAAACATTACCTTTCATCGTATCTTTCATTTATTCCCTGTTAAGTCCTTAAGTCCACTCAGAAGGCTCTAAGCTATTCCCAGCAAAACCCATGATCTCAAGGAAATATAAAGGTGGCAGATCACCTCCTAATTCTTTTTGTAACCTGTGGAAGTAAGGCACAGGAATGACAGAGTATACCTCCTGCAGGCCCAAGGGTTGTCTGCTTTCTAGCTCTAGCACAGCCACCCTGTGGCTGAAAATTGTTTTCCATACACTTCCTCAACACTAGTAGCATCCAATTTGATTATTTCAGGTGGTCATGAGAAGACTTTGTCTAAATGCATTCCCATTACAGTAGTGAAAACATGTCAGACACTATTAATAATGCAAAGGAGTAACCAGGTTCTTAGATAGGTATTTTACAATTACATAAGCAACAGCATTGTAACAGCCATGGTGATCTAAGTTTGTAACAGAAGCTAACTTTGCGAGGAGAAATAACATCTTTTATGAAGCCGGCTTGAGCACCTAAGGGAAAAAAACAGACCCTTTTTTACTCAGCTAAAGGCTTGTGTGCCTGATCCATCTTTTCATTCTAATCAGTTGGTCTAATAAAAAAATATTACCTGTGTCTACAAACCTTGCCTTGCAAATATATCTGACTTGAATCAATAAATAGATCTTCTTTGCACAATAGATAATCATATGATAATTCAGTGCCAGAGAGTTTGTCAGTAGTGACATATAAGCTGCACACAAGATCTTTTTAAATATAACCATATTAAATGTATTTTGAAAAATACTTTCTGTTGGAAAAAAAAGAGTAATTTTATTCCCATGAATGGAATGTGTAATGTGCTTGTGCAGTGGAATTCATCTTTCCCTGTCAATGTAGTATCTTTCTTTCTCCATAATGCCCTTCATTCTCTGCTTTGTGCTAAGGATATGTATTGACTTTGCAGAATTGCTGTAGCAAGCTGTAAATGATGTATTCAAAGAAAAATCCCTGCTTAGTTCCCATAGAGAGAACACGAACAGTGCTGGGCAATCAGAGTTATGCTGCATTTTGTATTGTGACATTCAGTGCAAGCAGGAAAAGCAGCCCAAGCACAGACGTCTCTGACTTAAGTCCTGACAATAAAAGCCTATTCCTTTTACTATTTGTATAGAGACATCTGAAGTGTTTTTCCTTCTTCACTTTATTTCTTTTCTATTAGCCCCTGTCATCATCCATGGCAAGAAGACAATCCTTCATTCCCTACAGTTCTCTCACTGCCAACAGGGGTGTACCTAGCAATTTGGCAATTGCTTGTTTACGAGACAGCACACTACCTGTGATTTGTCCATAGTACACACTTCACATCCTATGTTACAGGCACCACAGTAAATAATTCACTCCTTTTACCTAATTGGTGCAGTTAGAGATATTCAGAATTGGTTTTGCAAATGCCTGGAAGAGCAGAAAACCTGCCCATCAGCATTCCATTAGAAAGGTTGTGGGAGAAAAATTGTTAAGAGTAAGTAGAGTTGTAATAATATAGTTGTGTATATTTTGCATTTGTTTTGATTTGGAAATTCCACATGCCCTGATAAAAATAAGCAAAATGAAGTGGTGCAGCCAGGGAGAGGCCAGGCCAAGGCCAAGATGACACGGCAGTTCCTTGGCAGCTCCCCCTGAGACTTTCAGCCATGCAAGCCTTCTGGTGCCCTCCATCTGACATGACATTTTGAGATGTGAATAGGACTCTGTGAACTTTCTTGCTACTGTCTTGAAACCAAATCAGATTTCAAACTAAACTAATAAAGTCCAGAGCTTTAAAGTTGACTCCTACTCTTGGGATTCCCTGCCACTGCCATGGAGTTTTAAAGCCTCAGTGTGAAGGCAAAGGTGATGCATCTCTCAGCAGGAGAAAAACCAGTATTTTCCTCAGTGACTCCAGACCACAAATTACTCTTCTGAAGATGCTGATGGAGTAGGCCATGGTCATGGTCTTTTTAGCAGAAATAGAAGTCCATATTCACTTTAGTCTCTTCCTTATAAACAGCCATTGAAAAGAAGATGCTGAATCGTACAGACCTTCCAAGAAACAACAGACTAAAACAAGACTAAAATAATAAATTGATAATTAACTCTAAGAAGAGGTGGAAGAGACAAAGATTTTGTTTTAAAGAGCCGGAGATAGACCAAAACAAGGCTGTGCTTCCAGACAGCCACTAGGTTTGAATATATATTTGAATTTAATTAATATAGAAGAAAAGGTGACTAAGAAGAAAGCCGTATCAGATTGGCCTTCCTCACCCTACATAAGCAATACAGGAGATAAATCACTGTATTAAGTGACTGACTAAGGCAAAACAATGAAAGAAGAAGAGCAAAGAGGGAGGGGATCCCTCTTTTCTGAGGCAGGAAAACTTTACAAAGTTTTTTTGACAGTGATAAGCTCAGGTAACCCCTTGAGAAGGATTAAAATCAGGCCTCAGTCCTAAGCAAGGCCTGGGGACCCTTAAGTGGCTCCTTGGAAGAAAAAGAGAGTGAAGGCCAAAAGGAAAGCATGTGACAGACAAGCTCATGTCTTGGAGCCTGCTGAACGAGAGGTTCTGGGGTACATCTGTGGCAGAACAGGTGCAGCCAGATACACAACTTTGTGTCCTGGGCTTTAGTCACATGAAGTTCTCCACTGGATTTTGTGTGCATACTTGATTTTGAAACAGACTGTACAACATTCAGGAGTTTCACCACTGTAGCATGCAACAGTCTGGGCTTTCTTGGCTGCATGTACAGCTGATATTCTTCCCTGCGGACATGACAGCTTGAAAGCTACTCCTATTACTGGTTTAGTAACATTCTACAGAGATGGATGTGACTTTATGACCATACATATTCCTTTCACCATTCTTGAAATATATGCATTGTCTTGCAATGTCACTTCTTCAGCAATGTGCAATATTGTTTTATTGCTTTGGAAACTCACTGCTTTTGGGTCATGGACTCATTTTATCAGTTGGCATATGGAATCCTCTCTGGTTAACATTCATTTTTTGCCTTCTCAAGTAGATTCTATAGTGCCCTTAACAACTGTTGTATTTTGAAAAGCTGTGATTTATTGCACAATACAAACCTAGGCAGTTTAGGTTGCAATTAACTGCAAAAGCAAATCAATGGTTAAATGAACATCCAGTATTTTAAAAAGCCACAGAGGTGCTACAAAAATTACATCATATCAATTCCTCCAACATCTCCTGATGCAAATATACCATTCTAGTATTTGTAAAGAGTGAGTGTTTCTTCTTAGGTACCTCTAAAGTGACACCACACACAGTCCACATCTGCAAAATCCAAAACCTCTTTTTTTGTCAGGAGAATAATGAACAGAGCTGGATAAAGTGAGGCAGGGGTATAAGAAAGAAACATAAAAGCTGTTGTATGACATGCAATAACTTAAAAGTGGAAAATAGTTGTTTTCCTGCTTTCTCCTCTCTTGTTCCTTCACCTCTGTCATTTAGGTAACTTGCAACACATGTCTTGTTTCAGTCCTGCAAGACAAAAAGGTATATGAACACATAAGAAATATCCATATATAATGCTTCATCTTCAAAGTCTTCCTTGTAGGAGAACAGTGTAAATAGCTTGCAGCATACAAAATTCTCTTGTTCAAACAGTGATAGCAAAATGCTTCTTTCATCTCTCAGAAAGCTTCTAAATTTTAAAACAACTCAGCATGCTGCATTCTCTAGTATTTTTTTACTCTGTATGGTTTTAGAATTATATATAGTATGGTGGCAGGGAGAACATCAAGTATTGGAGACAAAAGATTCACTTCTTTCATGTGAGAACATTTAATCACAACTGTGCTTAATAAAATGCTCTAGATTCAACAATTTATTTTTATGGTTCATGTAAGGTTTAAGAGTTAGATTTAGGGGTTTTTTAAATTTAAGATTGTAATTCTATTTTATCTTTTTGAGGAAGGAGGTGAGACACTTCTTCATCCACCTGTTCTATATGTGCATTCCCCATGTGAATGTTTGAAACCTTCTCTCATTTTTCCTGAAAAAGCCTGGTGGTTGAAAGCATGCAATGCTGAGACAGGTGAGTTGAGGAATGCACTCCTTGCCACATTCTCTCAACTCCAATTTCAGAGGCCCAGGAAGGCACTTTTCAGATTTCGTGATTCAGCCGTGTACTGGAGAGCAGAGCATTAGACTGTGAAAATGCAAGTTCCTCCTACTTTCCTGTATATCACAGGTCTTAGAAAAGATAAGTCACAGGCACATTACTGAATCATGTCCTGGTGAAGGAAGAGAGCACACAAGGAAGAATTTGGAGTGTGTAGCCACATCTGCTTTAGAAAACACAACATTTGGATAACCCTTTTGGCTGCATATGTGAAACTGAGGAGTTCATGTACTAAATGCATGGATTTTTTATAGTGCTTACTCTGTGTATCATAGAATTCTCTTGTGTTTTCTGTGTCATATATGAGTGTTGCATTACATACTATATATTATTCCTAAATTATAAATTTAAACAATAGACAGTATCTGCATTTTATTTTCATGGTACTGTGGCACTGCAATAATCAAAGGGCATCCACTGCAGTTGCCATTCCATTAAAGCTGTCATATGTATTTTATTCTGATTTTCTCCCCTTACTGCAGTGCAGCTTCAGGGAAAAAAAACAAATTCACAAACTACACTCAAACTGAAATGCAAACTTTTCAAGTGGCATCTATTTAGCCTTTGAGATTACAATCAGACATTCCGAGTATACCATGTTGAAGCAGAGGAATGGAAATGTGTGCATATACTACAAGAAGCAAGTGCATATATTCAATTCTAGCAAGAGGTCGTTTCTCCCCCAGTCAGAACGCCCAGCAGCAATGGTGTACTGATGACTTTATGGGAGGTTATTACAAGTATTCTGTCCTAGTCTTAAGGAAAAGTGGTACTGAGGGGTTTGATTTGCCTTATTTTTGTCAGAAGTGTGCCGAGTCAGTAATGCTGACAAAGGCCATTTCTGCCTCCTCAAACTGTTACATTAAAAATGTTCCATCAGCCTGAGGATGAGCCCAAAGATGAACACAGAATAGAGGAAACTGGGAGAACATTGTATGGCTTCCCAACACACCCAAGTATACATTTATCATAGCTGTAATTCATCATTTGTTTTGGGCACTTTGCCAGCATTCAAACTTCCAACAACTTCTCTCCAGAGATCTGACTGCCCTTTTTCTTCTGTAATGCTGAAATGACTATGTTACGATCAATATGAAAAATGCAGGGCCAGAAAACTAGCCAGTGAGACCTTAGTTCTGCAAATAATCATTAGTGCAAATCTTGAGAGAAGAAAAGAAAACCAAAAAACCCACCCTAAACAACAAATCTTGACTGTATAATCTGAATCTTCAACTCAAGATCTAATTGTTGAGGGACTGGCAGCATCCCAGGTAATCAATAATGAGATTTAGAGTCTCCTACTGCCAGTCACTGGCTTGGCCACAGACTGATGGGGCACAGCTCTGCTCCAAGCTTAGTGGAGTTGCTTGAGATTTACCAGTTTAACTGAGACAGGGAATGGGCTCTGTGCTGGCAGCAAAAAGGAGTTATTACTACAGGGGGCTATTAGAGAGGTAATAACTTTCTCATACCCAAGTGGACAAGTTTCCCTCTCTTTCTCGCACATACGCCTCATCAAAGTTGGTGCAAGTTTGCTGCCTTCTCATTCTGTGCAGAAAGATGAAGGCTAGCACAGGAATGGTGAATAAGGAACACCTTCCCTCCTGGTTGCTTCAGGTCAAGACTGAGATGAATTAGCTGGCAGACAGGATGCCTTGTCCTGCCGCTGCCTTTGCAGCTGTTGTTCTGTGGATGGGGAGTATTTCAGCAAGCCTGGCTGCTTCTATGAACACTAAAATGATCTTTAAAGGTGGATGTAAAGCCCATTTATTATTTGGTTGTTTTTCCAAAGTCTTACACAAACCCGCCACGGAACTCTACTGTTTCCCCTCATAAAAGTAGCTCTGACATTAGTCTCAGCACGTTTATTAACTAAAATCGAGCCTCCCAAAGAAATTCAGCTTTCATCTGCGTACCCTTTTTTTGCTAAATAAAGGAACGCTTCACCTCTCTGGTGTGACCTGTGATCTGCCACAGCAGCCCATCCTCTCGCAGCCCCTGCGGTGCGTTTTGGAATCCTCCCGAGATGTAGCCAGCCCTGCGGAGGGGAGACCCGGGCTTGCTCTGCCACAGCCGGGGGCTGCGTGGGGCAGCAGCCGGGGCGGGGGTTCCCCGGGAAGGAGGGAGGGGGCGGCGCAGGAGGGCGCAGCTCCCGGCACCAATCGCCTCCCGCAGGTCCCCGCGGCAGCGCCAGACCCGCCGCGATATCCACGGGCAGCCGAGCCAGGGGCAGAGGCGGCCACTTCCAGCGGGCAGCTCTGGGGAGCGGGGCGGCCGTGGGGCTCCTTCCTCCTCCTCTTCCTCCTCCTCCTCCTCCTCCTCCTCCGCCCGCGGCCGCGCAGCCCCGCGCAGCCCCGCGCAGCCCGCGCGTCTCTCCGCAGCCCGAGACAGGAGCGAGCGGCAGCTCCCTCCGCGGCAGCGGCACGGGGGGCGCGGGGATGTGAGGGGCGCACCCGGCGGAGGAGGGAAGTCCCGCCGCCGGGAAGGCAGTCGGGAGCTCCTCCACACTGCAAGGTAACCCGACCTCTCCTTCGCGGACTTTTTCTTCTCCTTTTTTCCTTTTCCCCCTCTTTCCCCCTCCCCTTTTTCTTTTCTCTTTTTTCTTTTTGTTCCCTTAGTTCTTTCTTCTTTTTTTCCCTTTTTCTTTTTTTCTTTTATTTTTCTCTTTTCTCCCTCACTTTTTCTTATTTTTCCCCTTAGGGTTTTAGCATTCTTTTAATCTTAGTTGTTCCTTCTATTATTTTTTTTTTTCTCCTCCTTCTTTCCCCGACCCCCTGGCTGCCCAGCCGCAGTCAGNGGGGGACACAAATGGTAAAAGATACGGAAGGAAGAGACCCAGTGGCTGGGACATAAATCAGGGAGAATATATGGGGNAGTTGTTCCTTCTATTATTTTTTTTTTTCTCCTCCTTCTTTCCCCGACCCCCTGGCTGCCCAGCCGCAGTCAGAGGGCGAGGAGGAGGCGGTGGGGAAGGGAGCCAGCCGGCACCTTGTCGCTCTGGAGTTTGGCTGGGACAAGCTTCCCTCTCTCCGCAGGTGCTCTGCCCGGCGGCAGGAGCGGGCAGAGCCGGGCAGGGCAGGGCAGGGCGGAGCGGGGCACGGAGCGTCCCGGCGGGAGCCGGGAGCAGGTGGGAGACACGGACAGGGGGCAGAAAGAGCCGCCCGGGGCATGGAGCGGATCCCTCCAACTTTGCGAGGCGGGGAGCCGCCTCGGGAATTTCTGCAGAACGAGAAAAAACTGTGGGAGAAGGTGTGCGTGGATGTGTGTGGATGCTGTATCGCCGGAGCTGGGAACTCTCCCCCCTCCTCCCGCCCCCTCTCCGGGGCTCCGGGACAAGAAGTACCCCCCCGTCCGCGGCTGTCCGGGGCTGTCCGCGGCTGTCCGGGGCTGTCCGGGGGCTCCGCGGCTCGGCGGGAGCGGCGCGGAGGGGGTGCGGGGGGA